>JAZEWT010000007.1:8130488-8152408 GCA_036362905.1 Mordacia mordax | reverse complement strand
TATTCCTGCCTTGCGCCCTGTGTTTCCGGGATAGGCTCCGGCTTCACCGTGACCCTATATAGGATTAAGCGGTTTCAGATAATGAGATGAGATGAGATTAGAGACGTTCATCACCCATCTCTCTCCTGCACTGTGGGATATGGTCTGGGTGGTTGTCAGTGGTACGGTGGTTGAACATGAGAGACACAGCGGAGTGACTTCATACAGATGAAAAGTGGTTGGTTATAGGTTTAATGATCCCACCGTCAACCCCACAAAACGCCAGAACACTTTAATATTCCTGCCAAACAAACACAAGGCAACACGATATGCACAATTATTCACCGTGTAAACAAAAAACTGTCGACTCACCCATCAGAAATCCGCAGTTATAATCAGTCTCTGTCACTGTTGCGAAGTCAGTAGCATTACTGTGGATGACGTGCGCTGGCGGATCTCGGCCAACGCCACACCGCGTCACTGTGATGTACTGAGCCCAGCGCTGCTGAGAGGCACGCTGTGTGCCTCGTCACCGCACGCCGTCATCGCAACGATGTGCAATGCCCATCCGCTGACCCCACACACTCGCTTGAGACATGCCCACTCCACTGCTGGCCTGGCTGTCTCACCGAGACAGCCGTCTCTGCGCGCACTCTCGCGGCTGGTGCAACATTGTGGGATGCTGCTGCGGGGCTGTGGTTGACTTTGTGCAATCGCGCAGCACCACACGCCCGACACAAGTTCACTCCACTGCTGGCATGTGCCACCTAGGCAGAGCTGCTGCTCATGCTGCTACTGGTCACCTACATTCACAAGGCGCCTCTTGTGGCCTTCGGTTCACTTATAACGAGTGGTGGATTTGGCCTTTCCCAATATACCATTGGCTGGACCACGCATGTTGGCGCAGAGGAATGCCAGACTCTCTGCTCGCAAGACCCAGTGTCAGCCACATCGTGGCTGTTAGCCCAGACTGTCATGTCCCTCCAACATGTTTCTTTTATACCTCTCGGCCCAAACCCTGGGTCTAACGAGATTTCGCCAGTCCATTCTACTCAGTTTCTCATCATCCCACATGAGCTTGAACCAGATTCATCCAGTCCCTTCTACTCGAGGATAATAATGGTACTTCTAGAGTGAGGTGCAGATGTTACCACTGCACCACCCAGCCGCCAAAACCTGCACCAACAATTGCTGAAGACCTATGCCCCTACCTTCTGATGTTTGGCCAACTTCAATAGCGGATGTTTAATTCAAACCTCGAGACGCAGTGCGTCAGCATACTCTAGCGGATACGCATGTCAGATAATGGACCGTTGTTACTGAAACAATGAGGCCACACAACGATTCCACAGCAGCCACAATAAATTGAACGTTTCACGGTTCAAATTTTGAAAAAGCACGTTTAATCCTTATTAAACATCACACGTTTTATAATGTACAGTAAATATATTAGTAAGGCCAGAGACAAGGTATAAGCAAATCCTTGATTAATTTCAAACGACCCTCTGCACAAAGGCAATAACACACTCATACACAGTATTGATAGTGTTTACTTTGTACAAAACAAATTTTAGAAATAAAAAGTAATCTTAAAATATTTGCTGTGTACCCGACATCAGAATTCCTGTAATGTTGTGAGGCATGACTCTTGCTTATGAGATATGCACAAATTAAAATTGTTCAACTATTTTATCATTGTTGTACAGTGGTGCAGATGTTCTGTGACCCCCATTTCATGGACCCCTAACAATTTTTTTCTATTACTCATTCAGTTATGACGTAGATTTTCACAGCTCAATGTATGAGAGGTTGCTTTGCAAAGCTGTTCTTTCGGGAGAGCTGTGTCGAGCGTTCCCTCTCTCTGCTTCGCGACGTTTCACCTCCCGCGCTGGAGACATCTTCCAGCATAGGATGAAAACGCCTGAAGAGGCCTCCAGCATGGATGGTGAAACGTCGTGAAGAAGAGCGGAGTGATGTTCGACACGGCTATCCCAAAAGAACAGCCATGACATGCAACTCTTGTTAATTTCGAGTTGAAGTTACATTTATTTTAATTGGCTAAAACTAGTTAATATACTGCTGAAGAATGGCTTGTAATGAGCACACGGACTCGAAAGATCACGAATCTGAAAAATTATGAAATGCGCATCACAACATATCTGGACCCCCCTTGTACCATGCGCTTATTTTATTCAGAATGTTTAATTGCATATCAATGAGATCAGTGAACCAACTGTCTAACGTAAATCGGCATCATTGTCGAGTCTCTATCAGCAAGGAGGTGGCACTGCGCGTGATGCCAGTAGTCCATGACGCTGACTGCTGCAGGAACGGTGGGGTCAAGTGTCCGTAGGTCGAGGAGGCCGGGTCTCCACAATTCGCTGGAATACGGCTGTGAATTTCTCTCCTCCATTGCGCGTGACTTTCTTACCCTCCTCGGTGCACTCACCAAGCCGGTCCACGATGATGTCATCCTTCTGGTGCGGTAGAACAAATCAAAAATGGTGGCGACACTAGATTAGTTTCAGTCCAAACACAAGGAGACACGCAAGACGAACGGCCGACGATCATGCCTGCCAGAAATATGGCGAGAGTGAACGCATGAGTTTTGTGCCGGCAAGCAACGCAATCGGTTTGTAAGGCATCGCCAATGGATTAACACAACAGCGCCACCCCAAAATCGAGAGACATATGATTTACACATGAGTCTGATGCAACGATTCCTAACACAAGCCACATTACAATGTCTGGAAGGCCTCTGAAACTCCTGGCATAGTTAGGCATTAGTAAACTATTATTTATAGAACACTAAGCTTTACATTTTTTGTTGAAGGCCGCCTTCTAGAGAGTATTGTGAACCAATTTCTAAGCAAGCTCTTCCACTATGGCCGCATCCTCAACACTCACTCTAACTCATGCTTCAGTCTCACCAACAACAATCACCATTTGCCACTTAGTGACGGTTACGTCACCACAAAGTTTGTGCCGGGCCACATTCACTCTGAGCCCACGTCAAGTGCCGACAGCTCATTGACAGGTCACGGGACAGACCTGGGTATTATGGGTTGCATGATTACAATGACTGGCAGATGCACCACCTGTGCTTCCTACTCTGCCAAACTTGCTGTGTTTTTTTTTTACCTAGTGCCCCACTCATTGTTGTGAGCATCGCTCCTCTTCCCTCCACTATTGTTGAGGGTGACTGCCTCCAGCTGCCCCACAGCATCTTTAACAATCCTCCTTCATAGAGGCCAAGTTTAAGAGACTTATTGCACAATAAAAACAAGGGGCACCCAGGAGCACACAATACTCACCAACTCATCTAGGGGAACGTGGCAGAAGAGCGGGTGTTCCACAAAATGTTTGAACATCCACTTGTGCACCTCCTGCACGTCTGTGATGGTATACACGAGGCCCTGCAGCCCACACGTGCGCAACACCGGCACTCAGCAAATGCTAGGCCACATCACATTCACATGAGGCTGATTAAACTTGTATTGAGGCACTGTTTTGCTTAGTATGTCTAAATCTGTTGGACTGAACCCGACATTTAATCATTGGGCTAATGGCGGTACTGGGCGGAGAGGTGGGGTACGGACCTGCGCATCACAAAGGGTCCTGCCCGAGGCGGTTCGATTACCTACTCGGCACCTTTATGTGCGGAGTTTGTATGTTCTCTCTCCCTGTTCTGTGTGGGTATCTTCCGAGATTCACGTTTTCCCTCCCACAACTAAAAAACTAATTATTTAATTGACCGATAACATCATAATATATTGGACACATTGTCTGGCATATGTTGGCACGGGCTAACTTCGTAGCTGCCTTCTCCCTCTCTGTTTATATGCAGTCTCCCCGCACCTTTGAATCATTCTCTATTTGATTAAATAGTTTCATCACGGAACGAATATGCGATGTAGCATGAGAAATTGTAATATTAATATTACCCCAGGCCGCAAGATGTACGCGTATTCAGCAAGCAGCGTGGGACTAATGATTCGCCACTTGTGCTTCGTCTTCTTGAAGTGGGGGTCCGGGAAGAGGAAGAACATCTTGCTGAGCTGTCGGGTGGGTAGGGAAGGTGGCACATTGTAAACGCAGGGTAATACACTAATTTGGCATTTTACTGTATAACAATACAAACATGTTTGTAATGGTTTACAGGCTAACATTACATGGAATCTTTCATTAACCTGAAAATCCATCAAACGCTAGGACGATTTAGAGCAATCATCTCCAAAAATCATTATGGCACAATTTTATACTGGAAGAGCTATTAAATATGGGGTGACAGGGTGACGCAGTGGTAACATCCGTGCCTCACAGAAAGGAGGTCCTATCCGAGGAGGTTCGATTCTCTTCTGGGGCACATTTCTGTGTGGAGGATGCGTGTTCTCCCCCTGTTCTGGGCGGGTCTCCTCTGGGTTCTCCGTTTTCCTATGCAATTCAAACTTTGGATGACACCTGATGTTCCCCATGTATTTCCTTTTTGTTTCGTTTATATGGGACACTATGGAAATGTAATCTTTGCTCCCCCATGTGGGACAAGATGGCAAACACTAAACAGTGCACAGAGGGAATGTCACTGCTCTGCAGCCTGTTGCTCATCACACATTACAACAAATTCTGTTTTAATTATCTGCACAGAAGTCGTTATTGCCTACAGTAAATGCTTCGCCGGTGACAACCGTCTGTAATGACTGGCATAAAATTCACCAACCACATTATGGCCTTAACAAGCAGCAGCGGTAGCAATACAATGCCGTCACCTGTCCCTTGCGGAAGAAGTTGGGCAGGTACTTCATGGCGTTGGTGCGGATGCAGGCGATGTTTCCGTAGTGGCCGGGCTGGGCAGTGCGCAAGGCGGCAATGCGGTCACGCACGTAGTCCGACACCTTCACGCGGATCTCCATTCCCAGGATGAGCGTGCGCGGGAACAGCGGAGACAACTCGACTGCGAACGCACGCACCCAGGTACACGTCAGCACCACTCCGGCCATAAGGCAACGAGACAGCTTGGATTACCTGTTAGGACGCCACCAAACATGGCCCATGAATAATCTCATCTCATCTCATTGTCCTATACAGGGTCACGGTGAGCCGGAGCCTATCCCGGCAGACACAGGGCGCAAAGCAGGGATACACCCATGATGGGACGCCAGTCCATCGCCGGGCACTGCGGGGCAATTTAGCCTGCAAGCCAATTAACCTATGCAGCAGCATGCTTTTGGACTGTGGGAGGAAACCGGAGTGCCCGGCGAAAACCCACGCGGACACGGGGAGAGCATGCAAACTCCACACAGAAAGGCACCCGAGCCGAGAGATTCGAACCCGGGACCTTCTTGCTGTGAGGCGACAGCGCTAACCACTGGGCCACCGTGCCGCCTCCCATGAATAATAATAATTGCATTTAAAGAATGAAGATAAAGATTTTTTTTTATGTTGTTGATTTGCCATTCGTGTTGCTCTTATTGCTGACATGCCGTTCTTTCCACAGTGCTGTGCAGCGCTGTGACCTTCGGGTGAAAAGCGCTCTAGATGTGTAATTATTATTATTTTAACCTCACCTCTGCAATAATAGCAATAACAAGAACACAATTTATAAAACGCACACCCATCCAAAGTCGAAGTTATTTGTTCAAAGAGAGAAAGACTCAGAGGAACGAAAAAAACAGAGGCGGAGGAAATGTAATAATAATAACTGCCCTTCTGAGAGGTGAGGATGTTACTACTGAGTCGCCTTGCTGGGTGCGTAAAGGTGGTGTAGCTGTGGTGTGGTGGTTAGACCTCTGTACTTCCTGAAGTTAGGTTCGACCTCGGTCAATGGCAAACATTAGTTGAATGCATAGGCGACAAAACGTGTAGCTGATGGCTGGATTATTATGTCGGCCAGCAAGGATCGTGGACGCACACGCGTGTGCCTTCAGTATATACTTCTCTCTCGCGCGATATTTTTATACCGCATGATCTATCCACTGTTGGGTAAAGTCGTCCAAAATGCTGTGATGCGCCGATTCGAAATGTAGGCATGTGTTTTTCTGGTACCATCATTTGGAAGCCACTGTGTACCATACCTTATAATATTTTGCATTTCTAAAGTGTGTTTCACCTAAGGGTCACAAAGTCACATAATGTTATCAACTAATTAATTTATAGGTGTTTTTTTGTTGTTGTGGGAGGAAACCAGAGAACCCAGAGGAAACCCACACAAACTCGGAGCAGAAAGGTGCCCAAGATGGAAATTAAATTGCCCTGGGGCAGAACTTGTTTTCTATTAGGTGAATATGTTACCACTGAACAGACACCCTACTACCCAATCAGCATCAACTTATCAACAGAGAATATCCAGGGAGTCTGAGACAGGTCAGGGAAATAAACTTGCACGGCAACAGGTGTTGTGCTTTTTGAAGTCTATTATTATTTTTTGTTTAGTAGACGCCTTTATCCAGGGCGACTAACATCATTATAGAGGTGTGAGGAAATCATAGAGGCGAGAGGAAGGTAGGCATGCATTCAGCCAGTGTCAACATTTGCCAGACACTGAGTTTTATTTTGATGTTTTGGCCAATTAATTAATGGGTGGGTTTTTTTAGAGGTGGGAAGAAACCAGAGATCCTGGAGGAAACTCACTCAGAACAGGGGAATAACATACATAGTCCACACAGAAGGGTGCCCTAGGCGGGAGTCAAATCACCTCGGGCAGGCCTTTATTTCTGTGAGGCGCAGGTGTTATTACTGTGCCACCCTCTATGGTTACTCGATATCAATCCTTACCCAGCAGCCCACCGTAGCCACAGCCAACGTCTGCAAATTCCACCTGGTGCAATGGCTGCTGCTCTGTCTCTGCTGCAGCGGCTGGTTTGCCTTCGTGTGCTTCCTCGGCTGCCACCTTTGGCACGGTGAAGAACTCTGGGTAATGAACCGACCAGTCCATTGCCTCGGGGTTCACGGGGCTGAGGAAAAAAAAACCACGAAATCAGATCCATCAGGTTAATTGATAAAAGCATGACCTGCAGTAGTTTGGCTAGTCTTTGTCTATGCTCCGGAGTCAAATGAAAACTTACCCAATTATTATCGCCTACCATCACACCTGAACCGACTACGTAGAGCACCATTGTGGAGCTCTGCTCATAGGACACTTTCAAAGTCTGTACTTTCTCTTAGCAGTTGAAGGAGGAGATCCTGGAATTAATGGAAGGAAGGCAGAAGAAAGGTTAAAAACCGTAGTATGAGAAGAGTATCGGATACCGGATAATATAATTCGATCATTATTCAAAATAGACATAGAAAAATGGCTTCATAACTAATGCATAGAAATATAAAATCAAAAGGAAAAAGATGTTACATCATTGCAGAGGAATAACAAAGACATCACAGGTAAAGGAGGGTGCATTGCCAGTGGATACATAAACGCTAAAAATGGTGACATACTCATGGAGAGAGAACAAGTTTTGAAGAGATGGACAGAATATATTGAAGATTTATTTCACAACACCAGAGAAGCAAAGCTATCGATTAAAAAAACGGATGAATGGGATGAAAATCCTTAATTCAGAAGTAAGAACAGTTATTAATAATAATAATTGCACTTCCAGAGCACTCTTCACCCAAGGGTCACAAAGCGCTGAACAGGATGTTGCTCTTTTGATCACTGTTTTCCTGCTCGCAGAGAGCCATGGTACTTTATTTGAGGTGTGCTTCACGCTAAATAATGCTCACATGCATTCATAATATCCGGCAAACTAGGGCTTGAATTCTTTTCAATTTCCAGCTTTGTTGCTGCGTATCAGAAGTAAATTACTAATTACACGAGTTGGTACCGTTTGCAGCGGTGTTGGCATGTGCATTAAAAAAATTGATTTGCCGTTCATATGTTATTGTTGTTGCTGACATTAATAGGCTTAAAAACAACACAGGTAGAGGGGCAGATGAAGTCGCAGTAGAACAAATCAAATGTTTAGAAGGCGTTGGCTTGGAAAAATTGACATATATTATCAACGAGATTTATGACAGTGGAGAGATACCTGAGAATCTCAATAAATCGAACTTTATTGCATCCCCTAAAAAAACCTAGACATATTGAATGTGATCTCCGTAGAACAAAAATAATTGCAGTTATAGAACGCTTTTCAGCCGAGGGTCACAAAGCGCTACACAGAGCTGTGGAGAGAACAGCATGTCAGCAACAACGACATATGAACGGTATATCAACATTTGTTTGCTTGTTACGAAGCTGAGCTGTGGAGAGAACGGCATGTCAACATCACAGCATTTCAATTTAAAGTCAAATAATGACTTAAATATAGGGGACGTAAAATAAGTGCTAAAAATGAATGTATAACAAACGAATGAAGGAATAATTGTTCCTGAGCAGGTGCAGGTTGACAGCGAGCCATCATCCCAGTACGAAAACTGTGAGACGCATTAACAGTCCTGGCAAGAGGACGTGAAAGCTTTATGGAACAAGTGAGTCTTGAGACTTGATTTGAAGATGCCCAGGGACTCAGATGACTGAATCTGCAAAGGGCATTCCAGAGTCTGGGAGCAGAGCGCGAGAAGGCTCTGTCACCCATTGAATGGATGTGCGATCTGGGCACATGCAGCAAGCCCATATTGGAGGATCGAAGTTGTGTTGAGGAGGGTGCATGAAGTAGGTCACGGATGTACATTTGAGCAGCATCAGTGAGAGCCTTGTAGGTGACAAGATCTTGAATTCGATCTTATATTTAACAGGTAACCAGTGGAGAGAGACCAGTACTGGGGATATGTGATCGTGGATGGGTGTTGTTTAATAGTGCAATCCTGCTAGATACTATTTACTTTCATGATTACGGTCAGTTTCTCCTTCGCGACGTATCACCTCCCTCGTTGGAAGGCGCCCTCCCACGAGTTCTAACCGTGCACGTTTGTCACAGCTCTATGGGTGGGGGTTGCTCTCCATGTCTGCTCTTTCGGGACAGTCGTGTCGAGTGTCGGCAGACGCCTGACGATGCCTCTAAGCTGGGAGGCGAACGTGTCGAACACTGGACACGGCTATCCCGAAAGAACCGCCATGGGCAGCAATTCACAAAACAGGTATTATAATACCTTTGGCTTAGAAGTTTAAATTAACATATTCACCCAGCTCAGTCTACACGAAATACAAAGATCACCTATATTACATAAAGCGTGGGGGCAAATGTACTGTTAGTGAACGCCTATGACACAAGGGATTGGGTGGCCAGCACTACGCTGCGCCGCCTTTGTCTTTCTATTGGCGATGCACTTGCATCGCACCAGGTACTCCTTATTGTGAGAAGGAACTGAACACGAGTTGGCCTGACTCGTAGCGCAGCGTGCTTAACTGCGATACTACCAAATTCTCCTTACTGCTCTATTGGTACCCGGGTATTATTTTCAATGCCGCACTTACTCAAGCCTAAGCGCATAATTCGTTTTAAAACTACGGCTCAACTGGGAGCGAGAAACGCCTCCGGTATGGGGAGCCGTGTTAAGAGCAACGCTTCCACGGCAAGGGGACCAGGAAAGACGTAAAAAGCCTCCACTGGGCCACGTACTTACTACTCAAACGTATGATCAGCCATCGGATTGGAGTGAGCGCGTTGCCTGTAGTAGCGTTTCTGCGGTGCCGACACCGCCATCGTTAGCGCGGACGCTCGAGATTTCACCGCGAACAGAGCGAAATCCACTGCTAGACGCGACCACCGCTACGCCTCCACGTTCACGGGGCAGCGGACACACGTGCGCGCTGTGCCACGCCGTCCCGCGACGGGTACCGAAGCGCATTTGCGATTCGTAATAGCGGAGCCAACTGGGACCCTCTGCGCTTAGCGTCACCTCTCCGCTTATCGCTCCGAGCGAAGTTTCGTTTACGTAGACGTTTGTTATTACAGCAGAACATAGCCGGCCAACTTGCAAGCTGTGGATGTGGGATTCTTGCGGTACAACACTGGCTCCTGTCCCAAGCACGGGCTCCCATCTCTACTGGCTCCTGTCCCTAACACTGGTTCCTATCTCTAACACTCGTATGCCCTGATTGCGGGATTTTTGCAATAGAACAAATGTTCCAGCTAACGCAGGTAATTATATAAAATCACAGGGTAACGACGAATTAACAACATGAAATGGCGCAATGATTAAATCCTAACCATGATCATAAAGTAATCAGTAAGAGAGCATTGCACAAGACAGACGTATCCAATCATTCCAATACCTTGATTTATTTGGGGTTGGATATTTGCTCAGGACTGGATGGATGTTTGAGGATTGGTTTTTAGAAAGGGAGCAATGCTTGCCCAGCCTGTCTTTACCAAAAGAACAGCTCACAACGTTCTACCGAGACACGCAGAATGCAGTCATATGGTCGCCAACCGTCCCGGCTCGACCGGAACCCTACTGGACTCGGTATCGATCTCAGTATTCCGGGAGATTGGAATGAGAGCAGTACAATCAATACCACTAGCAATGTTGTGTGGCGCACCGGTCGTAACTCCGGGCTAGGCGCTTCACGTTCCGGCGATGTGTGCGCTTGTGTTGGCAGCCACTCATACTCTCTCTTTAGCTGCGGCTTGCTGGGACTCCGGCCCCTGGGTCGAGGCTCCGGTAAGGCGCGGCCGGGGTAGACAACAGGGTGTCGGTGGATACCGAGTCAGCCTCCTCATCCCCCCCCCCTCGCGGTGCGCCGTCAGCCTCCTACCCAGCTCCAGCACCACCCCTTGGATTCCCGACTCGCTCATAGCAACTCTCAGGAAAGAGTTTCCACTGCAGAATCCTTTATTACCCCGCCGCGTAACACCGTCGTTGTTGTCCCAGAGCCGGGTACGAATCCCGCGCGCGCTTTCCGTTCCACCGTCCAGCAAAAGTGTCTCCCACTTGCTGCCCCGCTCCGCGTTGTAACTCCCCTCTCCCCTCCACGTGGCGACCCGGGTGTCAATTATTAACCCGCCGCATTAGTCATCACATCACGAGGCAGTTGTTTTTCACTGGACACCACATGACTAGATGGAAAGGTTAACAAGTCACTCTGACCCCTCCCCCCCCGTATTCCTTTACTTTGCAGTTGTTCCAATCGTGTAACGCGTTCGTCTAATATCTCTTGTGAATGATGTTTTGTGCTCACATGGCTAATGTAACCAGGATTTCTTTCCGATGTTGTTTCAGAAAACTAGAATTGCTGCTCTTTCAGGATAGCCGTCTCGAGTGTCCCTTCTTTCTCATTCGCGACATTTCATTCGATTATATATTGTATATGATTATTAGTGGTATATTCATTATTTATATAGATATATTAAATTAGATATATATTATATCTATATTAACTTCATACATGCACTGGCGCAGTAGGTGTTGCTGTCGTCTCACAGCGGGAAGGTCTCAAGTTCAATTCCAGGCTTTTATGTGTGGAGTTGGCGCGTGTACTCTCCCCCTGTCCACGTGGGTTTTCGCCGGGCACTCCGATGTTCTCCTACCAAGCAAATACACTCTGCCGCCTCGGTAAATTGGCTTGCTGAGTAAATCGCCCCGAGTATCCTAAGTTGTACTGGCCCTGTGTCTGCCGGGATAGGCTCCGGCCCCCCACGACCCTGGACAAGATTAAGCGGATACTGCGACTGAACAACTGCCATATGGTTAATTGTTACCGGTAAATAACCCAGCCTTCACGTTCAACTACTGCGCCATCGTGTGTGTGTCGGGCATCCCCACGCGTGGCCCTTGTGACCTGCGTCCATACTTCACCAATCCCACGTGGGTTGGTGAACCGTGCCCCTGCTCAGTGGGAATCTCCACGTCCACCCCCGCGCCACCCACTCGTGACGTCAGACACCGGGAGGCGTGGCTGCGTGGGGGGGGGATCCCCGTTAATTTGCATATGACGTAGGCACCGGAACCTCCCGGAAGAAGAGGCACGGACCGAGGGGGAGGCGAGGCGTTGGCGCAAGCGATATCTCCTCGGCGCTCGTGGATTTCCCAGGCTTCGGGCGGCTCGCCTTCTTCTCTGCTGGAGGAACACGCCGCGCATCGTCCGCGGCTCGCCGCCCACCACGCCGCTTTATCCCTAGGTACGGTGTCACGGGCCCTTCGCTCCCAACACAGGGCCAGAGGCCCGGGCGCCATTACCCCCACTGCGTGCGTCTCCGCTGGAAGTTTGGGGAGCTGCTCCCGCGTCCTCCCTCTAGGTCGACTCGGCCTCCGATCAGTAGAACTGTACCGCCTGGTGCGGTTGGTACAGATTGCCGCTGGGGAGACAAAAGCGGCCTGGCGTGGTGTGCTGGCCACCCACCCCCCACAGTGACGGCCTTTATGAGGACTGCTCGCAAAGAGCTCTCGAGCCCCACAGCTTATTCGCCTTTGTCTTTATTCTAATCTAGGTAGTTGTGCGTGTGTTAACCCTTGTAAGTTAGTGACACCATAATAATAATAATTGCACTTCTAGAGCGCTTTACACCCGAGGGTCACAAAGCGCTGCACAGCTGTGGAGAGAACCGCGTGGTGTCAAATGTTTATACAAAACATGGAATAAACTCGCCAACATTGCAAAAATAAATGTATAGACCGATGCAGGATTTCGTGGGAATGTAATTGGTGGATGCGATTGTTACTAAATCTGTAGCTGCTTTTGTCAGTGTGCGCATGTGTGTTTTAAGTGCACCTATCCTGGCACACGCTCTGGTGACTTCACCGCTACTTAGTGGCGAGCGTCGGGGCTTGTTATTTGAACCCCGTTGTAGGCAGCTTGCAGGTGAAACGCATGGTTGGTCCTCGACATTACCGGTGAGTGTCTGAACGCGCGCTGAGAGGAGAGGCTGCCGTTACCTCTGTCGAAGCTGAACCGGTACCTTCTGGACGGCTGACACGTAGGAGATCTGGTTGACTGGTGCCAACTCCTGGCACCAAGAGGGGTAGTCAGTTCTCTGCTTGTGACCGCATCGCATTCAACAAATGCAAAGTGACCATTAGGTTGTCAGTCTCCACGGTGGTGTTGAGCTCGCACACCAGACCCCATAGAAACCCGCAACAGAGTCAGCCTGGTTATCCGTTAAACGTTGCAAATAAGAATATTATCGCGGTTGGAGTTGGCATCACCTCCCCTGCTCCTGATGACTGAGTACAGGCCTGACTGGTTCAGGCTTGGTGGAAATGTGCGAAGTGCAGGTCTGTGGCCGATCTCGTGGCTACATCTGCACTGGGTACTCAGTCCAGGCCACCTATGAAACCCAGGCTGATAAAGGATGTGTGACAGGTGGATACAAACGGTGGGCCTTCTGTAGCTGCTGACAGAGAGAGGTACTATTTATAAGGGAGGGGGTTGAGTAAGGATAATGTACAGAAATGTCTATATAACAATTTGTATCTTGTGTAATCCAGCACATTGCGTAGCACAAGGGTGCACAACTTATGTTTTTATAAGAACCTGTTCTAAATAAAATGGTCACAATCTTGCTCCCTCTCCAGACCCCCTTTCTCCCTTTGCAGGGACATATAACTTTTTGCAGTGGTGTTTAGTGGTATAGGCATTTGTTAAATACGAATTATTTTAACAACAGAATAGTTGTCAACACAATTTTATATATATAACATTAGCTTAAGTCAGTTTGGTCTAAAATCCAAATTAGCGCTATCTACGCCGATAACAATGCTTTAATTACTTACAAAGCAGTGTCTGATGTAGTTTTTCACGGCTCGATGCACGGTGATCGCTTCCAAAAGCTGCTCTTTCGGGATAACCGCATCGACCGCTGCTCTCGCGACGTGTCACCTCCCACGTAGGAGGCATCTTTAAGCGTTCTAAAAATGCCTCCAACGTCGCGAAGGAGAGCGGAGGAGCAATCGACGTGGGTATCCCGAAAGAGCAGCCTTTCAAAGCAATCCTCAAAGCAGTTGGCACCGTATGGCTGCCTGACTAACGCCTCCTCGCTATACTACCGTGTCCATGGCTCGTCCATAATCAGGCATGGAATTTGCAGGTCTTATTATATTAAAGTTCAATGTACGATAGCTTAACTAATTCAAATGATATCCGGTGTAGTTTTACAATATTTTTTCCATATGTTTACCCGTTTACTATTTGTATTTACCCATTTGGTTTTATTTTACTGCTTACCTCTCCCTGCTGCACAATTGTTAAAAAGAGCTACATTCCTCACTGGTTCCTTTCAGCTTAGATACAAACTCACTGATTGACTTTATAGCCCAGGTAAAATTGATTGCCTGGCTTGACCTGGCCCACGGGCCATGTGTTGTGCAATGTTGGCTAGCATTTGGCAAACCAAAGCATGTGAGGCAGTCTATTTCGGAGCAACGATTGAAATGTTTAATACATTCCTGGCGAGCAATTGATAATTTGCCATTTCTCATTGGATGTTTGGTGTACGATGTTGTAATGCACTGGCCAGCCACATTGAAACGTAAAATATTCCATACGTAGGGACTGATTCAGCCCCCTGAATGTGATGATTGATATATCTGGTAAAACCAACGCCGTTATAACAGGATTTCTGCCACATAGTCTCAGGGTGCTAAATACAAAAGTCATATAATGCTTGTGCGTGTGGATAACAGTAAATGTACAGTTCATAATCATATTATTCGTTCATTGTGAAAAGTATTTATTCAAAAAGAGAACGACTCGCAAGCATGAGGAAACTACGGGGGTGGGGGGGGTGTGTGGGAGGGGTCCGTGATGCAGTGAGCCAGTGTCTACTCGCCAGACACTTGAATCTTATACATTGTGATGTTATCTGCCAATTCATTAACCAGTGCTTTGTAGTTGTGGGAGAAAACCAGGGAACCCGGAGGAAACCGACGCCGGAAAGTGGGAAAACCCACATACTCTTCTTAGATATGTGCCTAAGTCGGGAATCGAACTGCCTTAGGCAAAACCTACTTTCTCCGATGTCTAGATGTTACCACTGTGCTGCCAACCTGCCCCGAACAATTGATATGCTAGCGGTACCTGTAATCCTGTTTTAATTACGTTTATTGTTTGTATGTGTAATCACGCATTTCCTCATACGTGCATGGTGTATTCTGCTCCCAATGGCCCCCCATCTCCTACTGCGCAGTCAGTGACCCGTCCGACTGATCGAAGTCGACGGCGCAGGTGACATGGCGTGCTCGAAGCCACATTCGAGCACCCTCAACCGGAACGAGATCCCTCTGTGGGCGCTGAACACCACTGTGCGCCAGCAGCTTTCACTCTTCCTGAACCCAGTCATGTTGGGCAGCCCCAACTGGGAGCATTTGGCCGAGGAGCTGGGCTTCGAATACCTCCACATCAAGAACATGGACCGGTGTCCGGACCCGACGAGCAAACTGCTGGACGAATGCACGTCGCGCAAGATGACGGTGGGGGCCCTGCTCGATGCGCTACTCAAGCTGGAGCGCCACGACGTCCTCACGGACCTGCAGGCCGCCATCGGTGATTACTCCACAGTCATGGGCTCCGGCGGTCCCTCGCAAGCGGCTACTACTAGAGCGCCTGCCATACAGGCGATCCTGTTTCTGAGCACGTAACGTGTTGTGTAGTGTGAAGGACCCTTCTGGAAGGCCTTTATACCGGCAAATGTCCCTCATTCATGTGAGAATTGAGATACTCAAAATAATTGTACTTCTATGAACCATAAAGCTATTTTTGATAAAAAAAAAATGCACATTCTGTTCACGTGACAAACCCTACTTATTGGCTGTCAGGTAGAGGGGGGGTTTGCAACACATATTTACATGACCTTATCCGAAAGAGCTCTATGGATTACATTGGTGACAATAGCCTTTGTGTTAAAGTTCCATGAACAACTGTATTAACAGACTATGCATAGAAATTTGAACATTGTAAATTCTTAAACCATTCTTAATTAAGTGGCTGATGATGTATCATATATAGTGACACCGTGCATGTCGAGTTGGCGCTGCTTCATAACGTGGCTGTCTAACACTCCACACTTGTCTTTGTGCACCTCCTTGTGACCGCTGAGTGAAAGGGCTTCTGTATGAATATTATATACTATTCAATACATTACTACTTTGAGCAAACCACGAGGTGGTGCTATCTCTCGTTGCACAGAGTCTCAACTCTGGTCATATCGCTCATGTCTGCTCTCACGGTTCGGCTGCACCCAGTCATCTCCAACTGACGTTAACCACTAGTTCCAATACTGGCTTGCTGCATGTGCCCAGGTCGCACCTCCATTCAAGGGGTGACAGAGCCTTCTCGCGCGCTGAGAGGCTAATCCACATCTTCATCTCTTCACAAATCGATTACTGCAATGCACTCCTCCCTGGCACCCCTGCCTACCTGATCAATCGTCTCCAATGTGTGCAGAATGCGGCTGCTAGAGTCTTCACCTGCACACCTATCCACGATCACATATCCCCAGTGGAGGTGTGTCTGCACTGGCTACCAGTTAAATACAGGATTGAATTCAAGATCCTCCTTCTCACCTACAAGGCAATCACTGGCGCTGCTCCGACATACATCCGTGACCTACTTCAGGCACCCTTCTCAACACAACTTCGAGCCTCCAATACGGGCTTACTGCATTTTTGCTCAGATTGCACCTCCATTCGATGGGTGACAGAGCCTTCTCGCACTGCTCCCAGACTCTGGAATTACCTTCCACTGGGCATCTTGAAATCTCGTCTCAATACTCACTTGTTTCGTAGAGCTTTCAAGTCTTCCGGCTAAGACTGTTGATGTGACTCAGTGGTGCCGTGCCAGGATGTTGGCTCTCTTCCGATCCGCACCTGCTCGGGAACACATGTTCCTTCCTTGTTTGTTTGACTTTCGGTTGAACTGTTCTGATGTTGTTGTTGACATGGCATTCTCGCCACGTCTCGGATTTGTAAAAAAAAACCTAAAAAAGTTATTGTTGCTGATTTGCCGTTCTCTCCACAGCTCTGTGCAGCGCTTTGTGACCCGCGGGTGAAAAGCACTCTATGAATGCAATTATTATTTTTAGTGGTCTCAACCATGGGGCTACCCAGGTAATTGTAGGAGGTGCCCCCCCGAGGGTGAGGGCACTCTGGTTGGCCGTTTGGCCAAACGGCACTCGGCATACCGACATTCATAATGTAGTCTTACAATTTATTCGCTACGAATACAAAAATACTTGTTTACTGCTTGATACTTTGTTAAAATCATTCTGAAAATTCACGTTGAAGCCCATCATGACATTCATTGGGAAGATTCAGTGCTTTTTGATCAGTGGTAGTGATGGGCTCATTGAAGTTTTACCTGGGACCCCAGAATCACTGAGACTGCCGTTAACGTGAATACAGCGACTTTTGTCTGGCGGTGTCTGGGATCACGCTTCCAGGACTTGAAGCCAGGCTTTCAGCTATGCTGTTGTTCGTGTGCTCTACTGGCAGAGTTATTGTTTTAGCTCAGTTCACCACCTTGAGGCCCGAATGGTAATGTCGGTTTACCGCGTGCATGCAGATGCGTGCCTGCAGCCCTTGTCTCAACACTCTTCTCGAGGCTCTACTGGGAATCTTAAACGTGTGCGTACGCGCACGTGTGCATTCACAGATCAGGACTGCATGCGTTTTCTCGAGAAGAAGGACACTGATATTGCCAACCACACGGAGATGCGGCCCTTTGAGGCTCCCCTCCGAGTGACCGTGCGGGACATACCTAAAGGTCAGTCATGTGACGATCCAATCTTTGCTGCGTGTCCCGCCTCCCCAGACCCAGTCTCATTGTCACTGTTTCATGGCGCTCTACAGCAGGCATGAAAGTAACCTAATTTCTTAGTGGTTAAGTAGTATCGCAATCCCCCTACCCACTGTTACTCTATTCAATACTTCTGCCATTTTCTTACCAGTACACTGTACCAGACCGTACTGGCTTTCTTTCACCTCTACCCAGACGACCATAGCAAAACTCCGGTCCATATACCTCATACACGACGTTCCTATTCAGAACTCACACCCGCTTCTACATCAGTTCCTGTAGCAGATTCCAGTTCAAAGCTATACGTGTCAAGCACAGAGGCGAGCAGCTAATTAGGAGTGGGGATGTAACCAAATGGTGAATGTCACCAGTGATCACAGCTGTGGTGCACACCGATTTGAGACCAAGTTGCTCGCTCTCCACCACGTAGCTTGCGTAGCAGCAGCAGCAGTATTAGCCTGTGTTTGTGATAATCATCACCAAGCTCATTTCAGTCTGAAGAAGCTTCTAAGATTGAAAACCGAGAACATGTTTTACCCTTCCGGGAAATATTTCATGTGTCAAGATGTGTGACGAACAAAATAGACACTGCACAGGCATCAGGTTTGCAATAACTACACAGGCTTGTGGCAAAACACGTACATACGTGTTTTCATCTGTATGTGTCAAGGTTAACTATGAGGACCTTTTTGTCTTGTGATAGGGGTTTGGAAATCTTTGTACCTTCATCGGGTCAAACTGTTTCTCTTTCATTATAAATACTTGCATATCTTTGTAAGTAGTTTTTCACTTTTGCATGAAGGTTATAACTGTGAATATGGGCTTTTTGTTACATATGTAGTATACGAGGCTTAATGTAGGCCAACCGCTCATCATAGCTGTTCTTTCAGGATAGTCTTGTCGAGCATTCCTGCGCCTTCGCAATGTTTCAACTCCCACGGTGGAGGCCTCAGGTGTTCTGAATGCTTCATCACGCCGCATCGTCACACGAGTGTGTTCCTTCGCGTGTGCTTCAGTCTTCGTGGAGAAATTCGACGCTTTCATCTGCTACTGCTACGCCGACATCGACTTTGTGAAGGAAATGATCCTGCGCCTGGAGCGCAGCAACTACTCGCTAAAGCTCTGCGTAATGGACCGCGACGTGCTGCCCGGCGAGTGCGTCTACACCATCTCCAGCGAGCTCATCGAGAACAGGTGCCGCTCGCCGCCGCTGCCTCCGCCATTGCTCCACCTGGTTGAAATATCCGCGCTGCTGTTCAGACCGACCGTCCTGGTCGAGGTGGTTCGATGCCCACCTCTCACGCTGGCTCCTGTCTCTAACACTGGTGGCTCCTATCCTAACACAGGCCCGTAATACATAGAGACATGGTGTCTGGCGGGTTGGTGATGGCTGGTAGTGTGGGTGACTCCTCTCTCTGGCTTACTTGTATCTCGGAGTCGTTCTCTCTTCGAATGAATGCCTTTGATACTGAACAAATACTGTGCACGTTATACGTTTTAAATTGAAAAAAATGTTTTAAATGTTCATTATGTTCATATGTTATTGACCAGAACCCACGCTGTGAGCAATGTGCGCGCTCCTACGTTACTTATCTAACGTTACTTGTGTGATGACCTTCAAATAAGGACCTCGGTAGAGGCCTGTTCAGAATCGGCTGGTCTCCCACTTCTCCCGCCCCTCTCCCACTCATTAGTCGCCAGCTCTCGCAACTGAAGGGATCACGAGTGGCCAGGACCAAAGTCTAATGGCCCAAGGTGGGGATAGGGGATGGCCCAGGGGCGAGACAAGGGGGTCTGTTTAAGAGAAGGCCCACAGAAGGCTGGGCCTTTGGATGAGAACTCTGTCAGGATGAGTCCTTGCAGCAGATAGGACCTCATGCGGAGAGAACTGAACATGCTCCAGTCATAGCTCACGTTATAACCCCAGCTACCCTGCTGGTTGTTACACCCCTGACGTTAAGCCTTTAAAAGTAGTAAATACAACACGTGGTGGTCCTCAACGTTCCTAAATAAACACCTCGAGGTTCAACCCCATCTCCGAGTCCTTACACTTGGATTGCACGGAAGTGCAGCTTGGTGTTCTGTTAAAAAAATATCTGTTAAATGTAAGATTCAATTCGATGTCAATTTCTGTAACATAGAATGTAATGCTGCAATGCTTTTTAATCAGTCTTTTTATTTAAGCTAGAAGACACCAATGAGCTATGTAGCTCGTTTTAACAGTTGTCCAGCAGGGAGGGGTAAGCAAGTAGCAACACCTTAGGCCACCGGGGGCGATACATCAAGACTATTATCCTCGGGAGCATGTGCTCGGATGGTGGGAGGAAGCCGGAGTACCTGACGAAAACATGCGCAGACACGATTTTTCGTGTGTTCGTTGGGGATGCGCCGTGTATACACTGCACGCTCGTGGTTATGGCATGAGGGACCCTTGTCTTCATCACGGCGGCATTTCTCGTGGAAGCGGTTGTTATAATTCATTCGT
This sequence comes from Mordacia mordax, assembly GCA_036362905.1. NCBI lineage: Eukaryota > Metazoa > Chordata > Hyperoartia > Petromyzontiformes > Petromyzontidae > Mordacia > Mordacia mordax. The sequence goes on along the minus strand of JAZEWT010000007.1, from coordinate 8,132,279 downwards.
GCACTGCACACGGACGGCCGCATGGCCTCGGAGTTTGCATGCCGTCCTCAATCACGGTCACACAATACCCCGGGGTCGGCTAAGCGGTGCCGTTCTTTGGTCAACTTCGGCGCTCCGTCTTTGTTTTTGTGACATGGTGGCAAATTTTGAATCGTAGAGTTGGGATTAGACAATTCGAGTGTACGAGGCAATGCGATAGTGTAGATGGTGAACGGTGGCTGCAAATTGCTGTGGAAGGCGGCCTCAACCCCCGTGTATCCCCAAGCCCCCCCCCACTCGGTTCACTCCATTTCCTTAAAGGGCCTTAAGAATCTGAATACGAATATTGCTGCCACTCCTCCCATTTACTTGCAGGTGCAACAAGATCGTGGTGGTCATCTCCGATGATTTCCTGGACAGCAGTGAGTGTGAATTCCAGACCAAGCTTGCGCTCAGCCTTACTCCAGGTGAGTTCAGTGGTGAGAATTGGGCCCTGATGGAGCACTGTTAACACTGGTAGCGGCTCCATCACTCATTCAAAAAGTGTTAAGGTCCCACAACACTAATTCGACACTTTTTACAAGGTATCAAGTTCACAAAAAATACACGCTTGTGGCAAAACAAGCAAACGTAATGCTAATTTATGCATTGGCCCACACCAGAGATAATGTTCTTTATAGCCCAGTCTCGTCAGTGCTGAATAAAGCCGCCAAAGATCCCATAGTAAGTTCCATCGCAATTGACTGCAAAGCTACATTGTTTATTTGTCCGCATGCACACATGTGGATAGTGATGGAACCTGGGATTTACACAACCCTATACAAGGGTTTACACATTGTTTATCCATCCATCCATCTTCTTCCGCTTATCCGGTGCCAGGTCGCGGGGGCAGCAGTCTAAGCAGCGATGCCCAAACTTCCCTCACCCCAGACACTTCCTTCAGCTCTTCCAGGGGGACCCCGAGGCGTTCCCAGGCCAGCTGAGAGACATAGTCTCTACATTCAAATGAAGGAGGTGAAAACCGATTACATTGATATGGTTGTAGTGCCTTTCACCCAGAGATCCAAGGTGCTGCTGAAAACCACGGAGAGGTGGTGGCAAGGCAGCCACGCAGTCAGCTGACATCAACTCTCCAAAGAATGCCCTATATAATAATGTTTTCTGCAAATTAATTGAATTTGAGTTGTGGGATGAAACTGGAGAACCCGGAGGAAACCTACGCAGGATAGGGAAAGAGCTCACAAGCATCACACAAAGACATCCGTTGCAGGAATTAAACTGCCTGGAGCAGGACCTTCTTTTTGTGGGGCGGCACGGATGTTATCGCTTCAGACACCAGGAAGACTCGCCCTGCGGTGCCGTGTGACCGAATGCCCTCAAGTCTCGGCCTCACATGGCTCGCCATGTCTTGTCTGTTCTTACTAGGGGCTCGGAGTCGGCGACTGATCCCCGTCAAGTACAAGGCCATATCTAAGAACTACCCCAACATTCTGCGCCACATCACCATGTCCGACTACACCAAGCTCAGCACCAAGGATTGGTTCTGGGAGCGACTGGCCAAGGCCATCAAGTACTGAGCGGTGGTGGCAGCGGCAGTGTGTCCCCGGCAATTACCTGTGGACCAGGGTGGAGGAGGATCAGGGGGATTCTCTGGGCGCATGGACGGAAGAGGAATGATGCGCCGCGGTTACGTGGCGTGACCCACGACGGTGACGCGGCGTGACCCGGCCATCTCGTGTTCGTGGCACGGTCACACGGCTCGGATGTGGAGAGACATGCGCGCGCGGCGATGCGATGATTGGGGGGGGGGGT
>JAZEWT010000007.1:8107985-8118260 GCA_036362905.1 Mordacia mordax | reverse complement strand
TATTCCTGCCTTACGCCCTGTGTTTCCGGGATAGGCTCCGGCTCACCGTGACCCTATATAGGATTAAGCGGTTTCAGATAATGAGATGAGATGAGATGCTGTTTAGTGAATTAATATCATCATTTCGAGAGAATATACGGGTGGAATCAAGTCCTTGTGGAAGGGGAGTAACGAGTGTCAGTGAACCAGGAGCGGTGCATGCGGAGCGCGAGGGGGATAAAAAAAACACAACGCAGAACTTTACCATCAGAATCACCGCCTCCTCGCCACGTGTGCACTCACGTGCGCCGAGTTCACCTGGTGTCTGACATCTCGCTGGCCTAGGCACTGGCCTGCAGTCTCTCGTGCGATCGGGGGCCGTATCGTTGGGTATAGAGACACGGTGCAGGTTGGAGCCGGTTACACTGGGCTAGGCTCCAACGCTACAGGATAAAACAGATGCGGTCCAGTTGGTTAAGTAATTGATGTAAATGTAGTATAGTGGGAAAACGTGTCCTTTCTGTTCTTGCTACGTGTGCCAATGGCCTGGAGATGATTACTCGTGGTGATATATGCGTGGTTGAGTGAGAGTGGGTGAATCCCCACTGTTGAATCATCTCATCTCATTGTCAGAAACCGCTTAGTCCTGTACAGGGTCGCAGTGAGCCGGAGCCTATCCCGGCAGACACAGGGCGCAAGGCAGGGATTTACCCACCATGGGCCGCCAGCCAATTAACCTATGCAGCAGCATGTTTTATATACTGTGGGAGGAAACCGAAGTGCCCAGCAAAACCCCACGCGGACACGGGGAGAACATGCAAACTTCACACAGAGGCACCCGAGCCGAGATTCGAACCTGGGAGTTTTGCTGTGAGGCGACAGCACTACCCACTGGGCCGCTGTGCCACCCGTGTTGAATCATCTTCAAGTCAATAATTACACCTGTGCCTCCGATTCCCAGCTGTTTTCAAGGGCAGATTGTAGAGACGCTACACTTGATTGGTGTTGGACTAATTCAGCAAAAAGTCACTGAGAATAAAATAGGATAAAAAATAATTTTTTAAATGACCCGCTTTTACCGCACTCAAAAGTAGAAAATATATTTTTTGAACATAAAATCAATCTATATAGGGATACAGACTAAAAGCGGGTGGCCAAACACAATGTGACTTACGATTGACTGATAACACAGTGACATTTACAGTTTTAATGTTTTAGTCATAAATACGTGTTTTTCTAATGTTTTGTTAAAGGAACAGCTATCAGTTGTCACTTTTCAGTATGGGAGGGAAGGATTTCACATCATCCGTGTGGCCAGAGAGAGGGGCTCGGAGACAAGAGACAGAGGAAACAGGATCCCTGAGACGTCTCCTAACCCGAACCACGTGTGCGGTTTCCTGCTGGTTCCACTGCGTTCAGAACTGAACCAACCTGCCCGTCTATTCCCCCCTCGTGAGAATGAGAGATCGGCCCCCACAGATGTTTCTCGCACAGGATTTCCGAATTCAGCGCCCGTAGCTGTTAAGAGTTTCAAACCTCGATCTATGAGAATTTCTCTCCATAGCTCTTCTTTCGGAATAGCCATGTCGAGTGTTCCTGCTCTCTCCTTCACGACGCTTATAACGCGACACGCTTTATCTCTACCATTCAGAACGCCTGATGATGCCTCCAACGTGAGAAGCCGAACGTTAGGAAGGAGAGATGACGTTGACTCGACGCAGCAACCTAAAAAAACAGCCGTGGAGAGAATTTCGCTTAAGCTTATGATGCTGTGTTGCCTCGCGCAGGCTTCAATTGAGTTAACCCTGCTGCTACAACATCGCATTCGAGAAGCTTACATTTTGCTTGTTCTGCAGGCGGTGTCGCAGCTCTCACACTGATATCTTTCACGGCGAAAGTGGCCACAACCCTCCAAACAAAAGCTAAGCTCATAATAACAATTGCACTGCGAGAGCGCTTTTCACCGGAGGGTCACAAAGCGCTGCACAGAGCCGTGGGGAGAACGGCATGTCAGCAACAACAACGACATAAGAACAGCAAATCAGCAACAATAACATTTTTTTGTAATAATAATATTGTAACAAGAGATTAGGTTCCATCTAATATGGAAATAAAATAATTGTTAAGACCTTCAAACACTAAATGGACACCTTTCACAAGGCATCGAGTTTGCAAAAAATCAATGACACGCTTGTGGCACAGCATGCGAAAAAAATATTTTGATAATTTACGCATTATTCTTGAAACTGAATGTCCCACACCAGAGACATTCCTATTTATGACCTAGCCTCACCAGTGTCAGCCAAATTTTGCTAACCGGTAATTAGCTCAAGACAACAGCGATTTCAATGCATGAGTGTTGAGCCGCTGTAACTACGGGCACCTTTTCACCAATCCGCAGATGATGTGAAAAGATAAAACGTTCTAGTCCTTCCGGGAATAACACATTAATAAAGATATTCAAAGACCAATTAGACACCTATCACAAGGTATTAAGCTTGCTTGTCACTGAGCTGGACACTGGCTGGACCGATCACAAGGCACATTCCTGCACTACGCTCACAAAGCGACAGCAGTGTGGGAAAAATGTGTCTCCGCACAAACACTTGTATCTGGAATGCCTTTGCTGCCAATTGTTTTTAATGCATATTGTTCATTGCAGATGCCTCTTTATTGTTTCAAAACTAAAGCGAGTCTTTGTCTCTTCACCAAACATTCCTGTTTAACTGATGGAGCGCGGCTCATTGCTATGACTCGCTGTGGATCGTTTCTCTCACAATGTTGTACGTTTAACCCGCTCCCGTGTCGTGTCTGTAGATTAATGTAAAAAATATATCCAAGCAGGGTGTGAATGAGAGAAATTGCTGGAATGTTTATGTTACATTTTGTGCAGACCATCCTCTCTAGGGTTCGACAATTCACGTGTGCTCCGGAAGCCTACCGTTATCGCCCCTGCAGACTGCAGAGCAGGCTAATATATAATGTGCTTTAATAAAAAATAGGTCATTCTTGAAGCACATTTGTGTGTGCATGGAATATTTCAACAGTGCCGAACAGATAGCCCTAAAAGCAGAGTTATTTCCCCCATCAAGCTCCCTTTTTCTCTGGCTCCCTCCTCCAAAGACAAAGTTTCCCGTATAGCCTTCACGGAATATAGGGTCAAGTGTTATTGGCGAGTGGCACCTATATAGGCCGGCACAGCACACGAGGGAGGGAGGGGGGTGGCAGCACCACGCCCCAGCCGGTTTTGTCTCCCTGGTGGCCATGTTTACACACAGCACCAGGTACTCATTTGTGGCTGAATCGACCTAGGGAAGGACCAGGGCCGATACAGAAAATCGTCACCGGTGTTGGCGGCCGTCCATTTTGCACCGGTGGGTCGCACCCATCGGTGAATCGCGAGCGCCACCCAGTGGTCCGTGGAGACCCGACCCAAGCGGGCCTTTCGTGAGAAAGGTTGAAAAGCCCTGGTCTCTGCAATCCCCACTGGAGCGCCGTTCTGCTGACCCTGCACTGTGCATGCAGTCTGTTTAACAATTCGTCAGGCAGTCTGTGCAGCGGTGACATCAGCGCCTCACAGAGAGAATACCCTGCCCGAGGTGGTTCGATTAATGCCCCGGATGCCTTTCTCTGCTGAGGAGTTTGTGTGTTCTGTCCCTGTTCTGTGTGAGCGTCTTCTGCCTTCCCTGGTCTCTTCCCACAACTTAAAAAAAACACAACGGCTGATAACACAACAGTGTCTGACGGGTTGTCTCCAACTGACCACCTTGCGCCTTCGCCCTTCTGCCATGTCCTTGCTCCTGCGGGTCGTTATCTCTTCCAATGGATACCTTTGACACCGAACTACGACTGTGCAACGCGTTGTAAATAATCAATGTAATTTCATACCCATCATGTGATGCCATCCCTCGCAAGGCACTGGGCGAAATTAACTCCGCAGCACTGTATAAACAACACTGTATTTCAACCGCCTCTCAATAATAATAATAATAATTGCATTTCTGGAGCGATTTTCACCAGAGGGTCACAAAGCGCTGCACAGAGCTGCGAGAGAACGGCATGTCAAAAACAACGACATAAGAACGGAAAATCAGCAATAATAACTTTTTTGGGTTTTTTTTTTATTGTGTCATAATAATGCGTATTTAACTAGACGAGGGCAGCATGTCGTTTGGACTGTGGGAGGAAAACGGAGTACCCGGAGAAATACCCACACGGACAGGGAGATAGAGAGAGAGAACACAACACGTAAACCCCACAGAGAAAGGCACCCGAGCCAGGGTTCTATCTCGGATCCTTCTTGCTGTGCTGTGGAAGCGTTATACAACGCTACGTGACCGTGCCGCGCGGATGAGGCTCCCATTGTGTGCAATATTTATTTGCTTGCCATCAGATTTATAATTTAATCTACGTCACCGGTGTTTTTTTCCGCCCGCCAGGAACATTAATCTGTTTGAGTTGTGGGTGCGTGGGGAGCGGTGGTGCAGCGGTTAGCGCGCTGCTCTACGGACCCGGTCACCCGAGTTCGATTCCCGTTCACGGCCACCGCCACCAGTAGCGATTTTCTGGGACTCCGGTACGTTGACTCAGCCTCAAATGAGTACCTAGTCCAGTGTGTAAGCATCGCCACTAGGGAGACAAAGGCCTTGACATGTATTGCTCGCGAAAAGCACTTGACCCTACAGTTTGTTAAGGCTACACGGGGGATTTTTGTCTTGTGGATCCTGGTAAGTTATCTGGTAATCTATGCCGACCACGCTACACGCATGATGCATCTTTGTCTAATCTCTCACCCTGCTCCGTGCCTTAAAATAACCAACTTTCTTTATCTGCATCCCCCCTCTGAGCCGTGAATCCATGTGGTTTTATTATTGTTATCGTGCCCTGGCAGGAGCCACGCAGGAAGGAATCTATCGGCGTGAATTCAAAACACAGTGCCTCCCCCACCCTCGCCATGAGTCTCTCAGGGCAAATCGCTACGGCGGAGGCAAGGTGTTGGGGCAGTGGGTAGCGCTACTGCCTCACAGCAAGTAGAACCTGGGTTTGATTCCCCGTTCAGGTCCCTTACTGTGTGGAGTTTGCAGGTTCTCCGTGGCCACGTGGGGTTTTTCTGGGTACTCCAGCTTTTTTCACTGTCCAAAGACATGGTGTAGCATTGGTTCGTTGTCCTGACAAATTTGTCCCCGATGGCCTGAGATGTTGTACCACCCCCCGTTGGACAACTGTTAAAAAGAAAAGAAAATTAGCATTTCTAAAGAATGTTTTACCCGAGGGTCTCAAAGCGCCGCACAGAGCTATTGAAAGATCGAAAAGTCAATAGCAACATTAGAAAAGATAAAATTTATTAAAATAATGACTATAAATCAGTGATCATCAAGTAAATTTAAATAATTGCACGGTGTTGTGTTGTTATGTTTGATTTAATAAAGCATCGGGAAAACTCAGAAGCCTCCGGTCTGCTCGCTGAGTGAATGTGGCGTGCGTGCTGTCGCTGCTGGTCGCAAGCAGCCCACCACGTGGTCGCCTGCACGCGTCGGAATCCGATAGACTGTCGACGGGACGAGTTCGACTCTTTTGAGAGGGTTCCCCGCCAGGGTATCACGTCATGATAACCACACAGGTGCGCATTATTCACTTGTGCGTCTATGCGCGCGCGTGTGAACTGCGTGTGTAGGTGTACACACGTGGGTGTGCAGTTTGTACACGTGCATGAGTGCAGTGTGCGCACACGTGCGTGTGTGCTGTGCATGCACGTGTGTGGGTACTGGTGTACAGCGTGTCTGTGTGCACAGTTTATAGAGCGGTGAGCGCTCTCCGCGACGAACCCAGCGACCGGAGTTCGATTCCATCTCACGGCTACCAACACCAGTGAACATTTTATAAACTAGTTCTGGGCATCCCCTAGATCGACTTAGCCTCAAATGAGTACCTGGTGCGGTGTGAAAAGCACCCTTAGGGATACAAAGGCGGCCGGGCGTGGTACTAATTACCCAACCGCTCGTGTGCCGTGCCAGTCTTTATAGGTACTAATCGCTAACAGCACTTGACCCTACGGCCTGTTAGGCTACACAGGGGATCTTTGCCTTTGCACAATGTATGCGCATGCGCCTGGGAGCTGCTGGGACTATGAGTTTAGCACCTCCCCCCCCATCATAATTCCCGTAATTTAAATAATTCCAATTAATTTCTGTATTTATAACTTAAACATGGCTGCATATTGGCAGTAATTGGTAGTTATCTGTAAAGCCCCGTATTACGCATTGATTATGAATTAGATGGCAGCGTACCGGGTATTGATGGCGCAATTAATGATAGACTGCTGCATGATGGGACTTCCCGTGCTCCCGCTTCAGCGGTCACAGCCTGGGCTCCCACCAGGAAACCCGAGAACCGCTCGCAAGCGCTGCTCTGTCCGGATAGCCGTGTCGAGTGTTGCATTGAGATGGTGTAACTTGCTCACCCCTCCACGCTGGATAGCTGTTAAAAAGGGCTACATAGCTCGCCGGTTCCTCAAAGAAAAGCTGAGCGTTGCCACGAACGATCAGCCGTGCAGAGCAATGCTCACTCGTGGAGCCGTGACGAACCTGCATCACTATAAAGGGAAATCGTGTCTAAGAAGAGAATGCAACGAAGATCACTGCAAGTGCAACGCGTGCGATAATCCAAGGGATCACAATGAACCACGCGGCAACGTATACGAATCTATAGGCTTCTTTTCATTCGTTTTCTCATCTCATCTCATTGTCAGAAACCGCTTAGTCCTGTACAGGGTCGTGGGGGAGCCGGAACCTATCCCGGCTGACAGAGGGTGCAAGGTGGAGGAATACCCAGGATGAGACACCGGTACATCGCAGGGCACACTTTTTGGGGCAATTTACTCAGCAGGCCAAACAACCTAGGCAGCAGCAGCGTGTATTTGGACGGTGAGAAGAAACCAAAGTCCCCAGCGAAAACCTACACGAGCAGAGTGAGAACATGCAAACTCCACACAGAGAGGCACACGAGCCGGGAGTTGAACCCGGGTCATCTTGCTGTGAGGCGACAGCGCTACCCACTGCGCCAGCATGCGGCCCTAGGCTAATGTCAGTGTCCATGAGTCCAGCATCAGGAAAACAGTGAACAAGTGTGGTGCGCGTGGGTGGATCGCGTGGAAGAAAACTCCGCTCTCGAGGGAGAACATTGCCACCCAGAAGGATATTTTGGAAAAAATGTTTTTGTCGATAGACGAGTCGAACGTGCAACTTTTTGGCTTAAATGATAAAACTGTTGCTTGGGGTAAACATAAAAACCCAAACCAACCGTAAAGCGTGGTGGTGGGAGTATTGTGGTCTGGGTATGCTTTGCTACTCCAGGACACATCTGGCTTGCTGTCATTGACAACCATGACTTCTGGATTGTACACGCACATTTTACAGGAGAATGGAAGAGCATCCGTCCTTGAGCTGAAGCTTTACAGACAGTCATGCAGCAAGACAACGATCCTAAAGACACAAGTATATCTACCACAGAATGACTGGAGAAGAAGAGATTTCGCGTTTTGGAATGTCCAAGTCAAAGTCCAGACCTTAACCCAATTTACATGTTGTGGTAGAATCTGGAGCGAGCAGCTATTGCAAGAAGGGCCACACATATCGGTTCTGTCAGGAGGAATGGGGGCAAATTATATCGAAGCTGATGTGCGGACTGATCAATAGTTGAAATTATTGTTGCTCAAGGAAGTGCCTCCAGTTACTGAATGTAAAGGCACACACACCTATCCCGGCAAAGAACTCGAAGGTTGGATCATTTTTCTCAAATAGTAATTGAAAAGTTAGATGTTTTCGTGTGCTATTTGCTTAATCAGGTTCTTGTTATCTATTATTAGGACTTGGATGAAGACTTGATCACATTTTAAGTAACATTTTTACAGAAAAAGAGAAAATGCGAAAGGCTTCACGAACTTTTTCACACCGCTGTAAGTCGCTTTACCGAGAATAATAAAATCATTTTGTGAGGAATACTATGTATTAGTTATTACAGAAATAGTTTGAAGTGTCTTCCATCATGTTCGATACACGCGTTGCATCTGTGAACCGCTGAACACCGCACAGCGTTGCGGTGGCACAGTTCTGCGTTATTATTCAGCGTCTAGAACTCTTGGCTAATCCAATAATTGTTCTAGGGAAAGTGGCTTCTGCCGCACCCTGCATGTACAGCGCGCTTGCTCGTGTCCTCTTAAAGGCGATCCTATTTGCAATGCGAACCGGTTTCCTAGATCCGTGTTGTAAATGTGCATCCCACATTAGAGCACGCGTCAGGACGCAGATTATCTATATTCTGCGGTGAGATTCCAGCGGAAGATTTTCGCACGGTTCCCAAAGTAATGTTTCTCTCGCCCACGGAACGTTTCGAGACCTCACAGCACCATTTGTGGTTATTTATTTATTTTTTGTCATGCTTTCTCTCCCATTACAGCTGCATCTCGTACACAGGGTGGTTCAGAAATATTTGACACATTTCATACCCCTGTAAAGATAAAGGTGTCAGCTTTTTGTGGATTACCGTGTATATTTAAGGTTGGAGGCCTGCCTTGCAGAAGTGACAGGATCTCCAATGCTTATAAATCACGCTGTCACGTTATGTCTCTTTCCTGAAAATAAGAAGAAATCGTTCCACGTGGGTGAAGCTGTCCGAATCTGAGGAGTGTGGTGTTTAACTTTGAGCTTGGTGGTGGTGGGATTGTATCTCATTGATAGAGCTCATCTCATTGTCAGAAACCGCTTAGTCCTGTACAGGGTCGCGGTGAGCCGGAGCCTATCCCGGCAGACGGCGCAAGGCAGGGATATACCCACGATGGGACGCCAGTCCATCACCGGACACTGCGGGCAATTTAGTCTGCAAGCCAATAAACCTATGCAGCAGCATGTTTTTTGGACTGTGGGAGGAAACCTGAGCGCCCGGCGAAAACCCACGCGGACACGGGGAGAACATGCAAACTCCATACAAAAAGGCACCCGAGCGAGATTCGAACCCGGGCCCTTCTTGCTGTGAGGCGACAGCGCTACCCACTGGGTCACCGTGCCGCCCCGTAGATGGATGATAGATGTTTATTATAACATCATAAAATATCCAGTGAGCTGTATGATCTGGATGCGGGATTCCTCAGATACAACACTGGCGCCTATCTCAAACACTGACTCCTATCTCCAACACTGGCTCGTGTTTCTAACACTGGCTCCTATCTCTAACACTTGCAAGTTGTGGATGCGTGATTCTTGCGATGCTGCCAATGTTCCAACTAACAAACTCGAGAACAAAATCTTAAATAAGAATGTAATACAACACATTACAGCATTGAATTATGCAAGCATGAGATCGTAACCATAATTATAATGTAAAGAGTAACAGTGCTGCACAGGGTAAAAATGATCAATGCTTGCAATACATAAATAAGAGACCAAGAACAGTGTAACAGTACGATGGGCAGACATTGAAGAAGTGTATTGCACAATAAAATGAAACAGTATATGCAGCCCTTCAACGCATTTAACAATTTATTTAAATTACAACTGTGCGGAACTTGTTTTATTCCACTACGAATCTAAGGTGACTCATCGATGGTCGTGGCTGTAGTCTCGGGGGGGAGGGGGGGCAGGCCTGGAGAAACGGGCAGAGGTCGGGATGACGCAGTCGTGCCCATGGCTGGTGCGTCAGGTTGTCTGCGCAATGGTAACCAGCCTCCTCACATACACCAGGTATGGTCCGAGGTGTTTGGATCCCCACCTTGGGTGCGATTCCGTGTGGATATTTATGTCTTCTCCCCCTGTTCTGCGTGGACTTCCTCCAGGTTCCCCGGTTTCTTCTGTCATCCCCCCCCCCCCACTAATTTATTAATTGGCCGATACCATCAGAAAACATGGTGTTCACCTGACTCGTTTCTCTTTACGTTAAACGTAAACGTGTCTGACATGTTGGCGCCAGTTTATCTCGTGGCTTCCTCCTCCTCACTTCCTCTGTACAGTTTCCTCGCTGCGGCTCTGGGTGGTTCTGTCTTCGTCATTGAGCGAATGTGCGCCGCAGTGGTTTTATATTAGCAACTATTATTATTACTTCGCGTAAATTCATACCTCAACCAATCATCCTTGTGAGACCCTGACAGCTGCGTCTGTCCCGTGGCTTCCTCCTGGTGCACCGAGCCTGGCACAGCAATCAACTCGTGGCACGTAGGTCCGTCCCGTGAGAATATCCCCTGGCACCCACTCGCGCGTCTCGATGGGGGATCACGTGTCTCTGCCCGCGAGAGCCTCTGAGGCGAGC
>JAZEWT010000007.1:8069972-8082527 GCA_036362905.1 Mordacia mordax | reverse complement strand
GTGAGCTGACACGGTGAAGGGGTGCGTGTCTGTGTGAAGTGCGGAGACACGCAGCCAGAATGAGAGCGGTGGCTCAGCGGTTAGCGCGCTCAAGAGGGGGGTTGCAGCCACAAGCTTCGTCGGCGCAAATATTTGCCAGATATTGCAACCTTTATATTCCGTGGTTATCGGCCAATAAATAACTCTTTTTGTATATATATATAGTGAGAGGAAACTCACACGGAACAGGGGGAGAACACAAGCTTCACTTGTCCCCCGCGACCGGTCATGGGGGACGCGTCCAGGGCCACGCTATGGGGGCCACAAGGGTCACGAGGGCTCTGGTGTTGGCCGTATGGGTCGAGAAGGTCTTGAGGGCAGTCTTGTCACGGGGGCCGTACCACAGGACCGTACCATGAGTCACACTTCGCTCAGCGCCCCTTGCCCCTCTTCCGTGCAGGCCCAGCAGGCCCCGCGGACGTGGCGAGACCACGTACGGTACATACAGAAAGGCGACACCCGAGCTCGGAATCGAACCCGGCTTTGCCTTGCTGTGAGGAGCCTCGAGCGGTTGCAGAGCGGTGCCTGAAGCGAGGCGGCAGCGACGTGGAGATGAGCCTCGATGCTTCTCGCAAGCGCTCGGTTTAGCGGCGCGATGTTTAATGTTTACGCACAATCGCAGCCATTGTGCCGCTAATAAAACGCATTCGGGATTTGTCAGCGCGCACGCTAATAGCGGTTGATTAGATTATGTTTGTTTACAAAGTACGGCGTGCAAGCCACTCCGCAGCGTGCGTGTGTCGTTTAGGCATTGCGTCGACGTTTAAACGTGCCGCGTTAGATGACTTCATGAATAAATGAGCTGTGGGTAGCAGCCACTGCGCCTCTTGGCTACCACTTTAAAGGATCATAACTTTGAATTTCTGTTGTGCTGTATGAGTCAGGCCGGTCGTGTGTATGTTAATCACCACCGAATCCCATGTGGCGTGAGGCTTTAATCCAGCTGGAGAAATGCTGCATTTGCTCTGCATTAAAACCTACTTAATATTTTCGTGATTTGCAACTGCCTGCAGGTTCATGTTTTATCTCGAGTAGTAAAGCTTGCTTATTTATACCCCGCACGTTCGCTTGTCAGAGCCTTAATTCTCTACGGCAATTTACTTAGATTACTAATAATGATATTACAATGTATGCTCATGGTTGTCCATCCATCGTATCCGATGATGACGATGCTGTGTAATGATGTAGGTTTTCACGGCTCGATGAATGATGATCGCTTCGAAAAGCTGCTCTCTCGGGACAGCCGCGTCAGTCGCTTCCCTAACCCACCTCGCGACGTTTCGCCTCCTCACACGTTAGAGGCATCCTCGGGCGTTATTTAAGTGTCCTCGTGTGGCTGAAGAGGCCGATTCTGGATGCACAACTGCGGTTGCAGACGTGACATGTGAAGGCTTGACTGCAGGGGGTAGTTGTAGTCTTGTGTGTACGCCTCTTGGCACCGCTTTGTTTACAGATGCTTTGTGCGCTGGTCCTCAACACTTTGTACTGCTTGCATGCATTGGTGTCTCCAGAGGTCGCGACAGGAAGCCAGCTCTTCCACCGTTAAAGGATTCTTGTTCCACCTTTTTTGGGGTGTTTTCTAGCTCGTCCTTAAACCACTTACGGCCTCCAGCAGCACACTACCCTTGGTATAGTTGGCCCTATAGAACCTTTTGCGGGTTTCTATCGCTGGACAAACGAATAACATTGCCGAGCCAAAGCAGTTGGTGATAGTTAAGAATAGACTCCACACTGCAGGCGCCTGTGTGATTCAAAATTTCGGTGTGGGATATTCTGCCCTTCAATGTAACCCCAAGCATTTTCTGAAAGTAGCTAATATGCAAAGCCTCCAGAGCTTTCAGGTGATGGCTGTATGTGGTAGACGTCTCACAGCCGTACGGTAGAGTGGTGATGCAGACTGCACAGTGCACAAGCACTGTGCTGTTCAGTTTTATTCTGCTCTTCTGGAACACCTTTTTCCTAAGGCGACCAAATGAGGAAGTGGCTCGTTTTTCGCGAGTCTGAATATCCTCTTCCATGGAGGCAACGTCAGTGATGCTGCTGCTGAGGTATTTAAAGGTTGTGACTGTAGCTGTTGCCCTTGCGCTAGGAAGGATGTTGGGTGCGCTGGACCACCTGTTCTCCATTGACAAATAATCTCTGCTCTCAGGGTGCAGATGGTGAGACCCATTTGTCTGTAAGCGGTTACAGCAGCAGAGATAGTCTTTTGCAGGGCTTCTAGAGTGTGAGCTACCAGGGCAAAGTAATCTGCATATTATTACTCGACTATTTCTTCAGAGAACATCTTGAAGGTGGTCTGTATCCTTCTGATGTAAAAAAAAATTGCTTTTCAGCAAGAAAATTGCTTCCGAAAGCTGTTCTTTCCGGATAACTGCGTTGATCGCTCATTCTCTCTCCTTCGCGACGTTTCACCTCCACGTTGGAGGCATGCTCAGGTGCTCTCCTATACCACCCACATCAGTACATTTAGCCAGCAGTCTGCTCCAAGCATTGCCCGAGTGAGGAGCACATCCTTAAGATCGCTCCACATCATGACGCCAGTCAATCGGGTGCCAGTGTTTAGACCGGGGATGCATCCGAAATGGTTTGTGCATTTTCTTTTCCTTGACAGTGGTGTTTTTGATTGTGAGACCGTGTTCTGTGGGCGGCGCGGTGGCCCAGTGGTTAGCGCTGACGCCTCACAGCAAGAAGGTCCCGGGTTCGAATCTCTCGGCTCGGGTGCCTTTCTGTGTGGAGTTTGCATGCTCTCCCCGTGTCCGCGTGGGTTTTCGCCGGGTACTCCGGTTTCCTCCCACAGTCCAAAAGCATGCTCCTGGATAGGTTGATTGGCTCGCAGACTAAAATTGTCCCGCAATGCCCGGCGATGAACTGGCGTCCCGTCGTCGGGTATATTCCTGCCTTACGCCCTGTGTTTCCGGGATAGGCTCCGGCTCACCGTGACCCTATATAGGATTAAGCGGTTTCAGATAATGAGATGAGATCGTGTTCTGTGCATAAACTCAAGCGTGGTTTGTCTTCGGAGTTAGCGTGGCCAACGCAATGAATTCCAATCACAACGTGGCACACTATTTTTTTCAATTGCGAAGGTGTTCAGAGGCGCGAGGAAGCCGCAGAGACAGGGTGGAGGAAGCCAGCCATGTAATTAGCCGGTAGCAATATTTGCTAGATGTTGCGTCATATATATATATATGCTGATGTATGTTTATTATGGGAGGAACCTGGAAAATCCAGAGGAAACCCATGCCGAAGAGAGGGAGGACACACAATCCTCTACAAAGAAAGGTGCCCCATGAGTGAATCGAACCGCCTCAGGCAGGACTTTCTCTCTGTGAGGCTCAGATGTTCCCACTGCACAGACTCCCTGCGGTGAGGCCGTTACTTTCAAAGTGACGTCTCCGAGATATGCCATTTGTGAGCTTCATGCTCGTAACTCCTCGCCTGGGTCATTCGCACTCTCTCCTGTCTCCTGCCCCCCCCCCCAACCGTGTCTCATCCTTAATGCGCAGCATTCGTTCAATGTCTAAAGTATTCACTTGAGAGCAACTTAGAGGTGCGAGGAAACTACAGAGAGGTGGCAATCATCCACGCGGTCAATTTTCGCCCAGCTCATGCCGATTTGCCAAGCACTGCTTCCCGGTGTTTTGATTTTGCTTTACTTGTTTAAAAAGTTTGCAGGGTGTGCGAGTTCCTGCACCTTCCACTGTTATATACAATGCATGGTGGTGCTCCAGCCAGGCTAGTGAATGCTTGAAGTGCCCTCATGAAGCATCTCTCTGCGCTGATCGCTTATAACGAAGCGTGCAAACATCTCATCGGGCCTCTGCACAGCGTCACAACCGTCACTGCCACCGAGAAACTGGGTCAACGTTGATGCCTTAACATCACCGCGCTACCGTCGACAAATCGCCAGCATTTGGCCTCGATAATCTCTGCGTTTTCTATTAACCGCTCAAATTCATCCCGTATAGCTTGCGTTGTCTCATCTCATTATCTGAAACCGCTTAATCCTATATAGGGTCACGGTGAAGCCGGAGCCTATCCCGGAAACATAGGGCGTAAGGCAGGAATACACCCGACGACGGGACGCCGGTCCATCGCCGGGCATTGCGGGACAATTTTAGTCTGCGAGCCAATCAACCTATCCAGGAGCATGCTTTTGGACTGTGGGAGGAAACCGGAGTACCCGGCGAAAACCCACGCGGACACGGGGAGAGCATGCAAACTCCACACAGAAAGGCACCGGAGCCGAGAGACTCGAACCCGGGACCTTCTTGCTGTGAGGCGTCAGCGCTGACCACTGCGCCACCGCGCCGCCCAGCTTGCGTTGTATCGCGCGCAATTAATTACGCGGCCGTGGGCGGCATCAGTAGCGGAGGCGAAGCCGTACACGGGGTGTCATTTGTCGGAGCAACGCACTCTCAGCTCCCCGGAACACAACATGGTGAGAGTGCCTTTGGGTTTGGGTGACCGGGTCGTGGTAACATCCGCGCCTCCTCACAGAGAGAAGGTCTTGCTCCAGGCTGTTTGATAACCTGCCTTGGGCACCTCTCTGCGTGTTCTCCCCCTGTTCGGCTTGGGATTCCTCCAGGTTCTCCTGTTTCCTCCCGCAACCAATAAACACTCAATAAGTTGTGGTGATTTGTCTCGACCGTGCCAGGCCACGTGCAGGTGGGGAGTGCGTTGGCCTTTCCCCCTCCCCCATGGGTATGCAAGTTGTCAGTGGGATCACAGGGTGCGGGGGGGGGACGAGGAGGGAATGTGTTTGCCCCCCCCCCCCGCTGGGTTAATGTGAACTAAGGGGGTGCCGTTACGACAAGGAGGACGCCGGCGCCAGTGCGCCTGCCCGCTGGCAGTGGCCAGCGATGGAGGAGGGGTCGAGGCGCCGACGTGGCCACTCGCCGGGAGTTGGTCGTCCGACGCATGATCAGCGCGTGTCCTGCAGCGTGACGGCCAATGATTGACGGGAGGGGGTGTGTGAATATAAACACATAGCGCCAGGGTCCGCGAGACAGTCCGCTGGATTGCGGCGGAGCGCTACGTCCCTCGGAGTCGGATGCGGTCTCGGTGTCTCGTCATTCTGCTCGCAACTCGTGCGGTTTCGCCGTGAGTCGGCCAGTGGCCAGTGTTGATGCTAAGTTGCGCTAAAATTGACCCGGTCCGCTGTTACGATGGAGACTCCGGATGATGCTGTGGCTGACAAGGAGGGGATCCGTGAGCGGGTGGTGGATACGGTGCTCGCCCCATTGCAGGAGAAGGACTGGATTACCCGGGAGGAATACCCCTCTGCAACCCAGCCGCCTACGTCAACGCACACAGCGAGAGAGTGGGAAGGGGAGCCGACCCTTTCGGCCGCAGAGAGCCCCGCAATTCGCGACAAAGTGATTGGTCGATGCCAATATGATCTGCTGGCCTTCATGGCGGCCTCTTGTCGCATAAGCCATGGTTATTTCTCACAAGCACTGCTAGTTGGCGACTCGGTGCCGAGAGAACAGCCCCTCAGCTGATTGGCGAGTTCCTCTGTAGAGTTGCCACGTGACACGATCACCCAATAGGAACACTGAAAGAATGTGAAATGACACCTCTACTGCTGCATGTTCTATAGATGGGGTGAATTGTCTGGTGGGTTGGTGCTGGCTGGCTACGTGGCTGCCATATCCCAACCTCTGCAGTTTCCTGCAGCACCTTGGGACCTCTTGGAAGAAAAAAAACATACTGCTTGATAAATTTTTGCATATTATCATTTCCTAAATCCGGCGATGGACCGGCGTCCCGTCGTCGGGTGTATTCCTGCCTTACGCCCTATGTTTCCGGGATAGGCTCCGGCTTCACCGTGACCCTATATAGGATTAAGCGGTTTCAGATCATTTCCTAAATACTTGCTATCTTACATGATTGCTGGTGGATGGAGCGAGTTTTATTCATACGGTGTTTTGGTTTCATAAAATTTAAATCACAATTTCTAACACGTGACAGAATTGTCTAAGGTATCCCTTCTAAGAGATACTGACTCAAGGCACGAATGAACTGTAGATGGGTGGAGGAGGGGGAAGGCAGCCATGCGTGAGCCAGTGCCAACATTTGCCAGACACTGCGTCCTAAACATAATGAATGAGTGTTTATTAACTATGGGAGGAAACAAGAGAACTTGCAGTAAATTTATGCAGAACGGAGAGAACACACGGACTATACAGAGGCACCTGAGTTAGGCATCCAGCCGTCCCAGGAACAACTTTATGTCTGTGAGGCACGGATGTTACCACTACATAGTCACCCTGCCACCCAGACAGGTTATATCTTTTATTCAGATTGTGCGTGTGTTTGTCGGTAGATTTGCACTCACTCAGAGATTCTGTGAGCGTATTCCATGTGGTCTCATCATCTTCATCGTGAATGCCTCGCCACGCCATCGCAGTCCCGCTGGATGCTGCGATGCCTTTGTTCATCGCAAGCTCCGTACGCAAGACCGACCGCTCGTGCCATCTCCACAGCGGCACTCATCTCGGCCACGTGTTATCCCCTGGCGGCTGTTTTAATAATAAAAATAATGGCACTTCGAAAGCGCTTTCCACCCGAGGGCCACAAAGCGCTGTGGAGAGAACAACACGTCAGCAGCAATGACATATGAACGGCAAATCAACAACAATAACGTTTTTTTTGAGGGGGTTGCTACAAATCTGACCTGTAGAGAGAACGGCTTGTGAAAAATAACAACATCAGAGCAGTTCAATTGAAAGTCAGATGATGGCTATAATTTAGAGAAGGACATGAAATAAGCGATTATAATAATTGTTCAACAAGCGAAGGAAGGAAAAAGTGTTCCTGAGCAGGTGTAGGTCGGCAGCGAGCCATCATCCCAGTATGACAACAGTGAGCCGCATCAGTAGTTCTAGCTGGAGGACTTGAAACCCTTACGGAACAAGTGAGTCTTGAAACGAGATTTGAAGATGCCCAAGGACTCAGCTGATCGAATCTCCAATGGAAGGGCATTCCAGAGTCTGGGAGCAGCATGCTAGAAGGCTCTGTCACCCATCCAATGGAAGTGCGACCTGGGCACATACAGTAAGCCCGTATTGGAGGATTGAAGTTGTCGTGTTGAGGAGGCTGCTTGAAGTAGGTCACGGATGTATGTCGGAGCAGCGCCAGTGAGAGCCTTGTAGGTGAGGAGGTTTTTCAATTCGATCCTATATTTAACCGGTAGCCAGTGGAGAGACACCAGAACTGGGAATATGCGATCGTGGATGGGTATGCGAGTGAGGACTCTTATCAGCCGTGTTATGCACACGTTGGAGATGATTGATGATGTAGACAGGGATGCCAGGGAGTTTTGCATTGCAATCGTCGATTCGTAAAGAGAGGAAGATGTGTATTAGCTTCTCATCATTAGAGGGTGACAGGATGTTGCACAGTTGCTATTTCTGAAATGGAAACATGCCACCTTCGTCACCTTGTTGATGTGTCTCAAAGCTGAGTGAAGAATCAAGTCACTTCGATTCTGGACTGCCTTAGCAACTTCAATGGTCTGGTCGTCAAGCATCAATTGGATTGGGTTCAGTCTTGGACAATTAGAGTGGGGTTCTGACAAGCAACACCTCTGTTTTGACGCCATTTAGATTTAGGAAATTTGAATTGAGCCAGGTCTCAACAGTTGACAGTGAGGACGAAATGCAAAGACCAGACGCATTGATGGAGCGCAGCGATTTGTGGACGTGATAGGGCACGGCCGGAGCTCCCTGTGGATCTCTGCGCCGCACGCGTCTCCACTCACACGCCGGCCGAGTGCGTTCGCCCAGTGCCCGCGTAGCCGTGCGGCGTTGCGGCTCGCGTGGTAACGGCACTGCAGAAACAATGCCCCATCACGCCGCCTTGATGCAGTGGTCATGGTTGCCACCAGCAGGAATGTCGCAGCGAAATGTCGCCTGTGTAATCAGGTGGCGAGCACTTTGCTTGTTTTGCAATGCTCTATATAAAAAAAAAAACCCAATTTTTTTTTGCTTTTGATTTTCCATTCTGGTGCCGTTGTTGTTGACGTGCCGTTGTTGTTGACGTGCCCTTCTCTCCGCAGTTCTGTGAAGCGCTTTGTGACCCTCGGGTGAAAACGCTCTATAAATGCAATTATTATTGTTATTGAGAGGCGGTTGAAATACAGTGTTGTTTATACAGTGCTGCACATAATGTAATTTTGTTCGCAATCACAGTGGCCTTTGCAGAATAAGGATTTGTATATTTTAAGCCTGATTGCAGGCTACTATTGCTTGTGATTGTTTGTGCCGGCTGCCACATGGTGGCTTTTGCGAATGCTCTTGTGGTATTTGCACATTTTTACGTGCGATTTGATTGTGTGACCACTTCTGCAGAATGGTATTCCCACCAGGGTTGCAAAGTGGCAGTTTTATCACTTCCTTAGGTGTCTTCCAGTGCGGAGTGTTACGTTTTGCTCTTGTTGTGCGTGGGTTTCATCTGGGTTTTACGATTTCCTCCCACAACAACATATACTAATTAATGAATTGGTCGACAACATCTTAATATATAGGACGCAGTGTTTGGAAAATGTTGACAACGACTAACTACGTGCCTGCTTTCCCACTCCTCACATCCATGCCGTTCCCTAACACCTGAGCCATTCTCTCTTCAAACGTTCATCTTCAACATAGGAGGAATGCGGGCGGCGCATTTTATGCATTGTAACGGTGATGATCGTCGTCGTGGTGATCGTCATTGGCGAGAACTTCCCGTCCTCACATGACCCCTGTTGTCCGACTCTCACGGTGGAGCCAGCTCAGCCCGACAGCCGCTGAATCAGCGTACGGTTCTCCATGCAATGAGAGAGCGCGCAATTAGGAGGGGGCCTGCAGCAAACATCGTCCATAATTATAGTAGTGATGGTAGCGGTGTTATCATCAAGCAGAACGAAAGCCTGCAAAGTGGAGACCGAGTTATATGCGAACTGGATTCCACGTGGTCTCTCAGAGAGGGTTCTGCAGTGGTTATTGCACTGTAGTGCGGGTGTTTTGTGACATCTATTTAATATATATATTTTTTACTCTGTATACTTTAGATGGTCGATACGAGTTCATATCCTGTTGAAGAATGGCTTTGAGTGAGGAGCGTTTGGGCTCTTGAAAGATCACATTGTGGTCTAAATGCATCTGGACCACCCCGGATAATTGAGCAATTACTTGTATGTGTGTCCACACTGAGAGTACTGAAGTCATATTTTTCACATAAGCACATTTTATCTGCACGGCACCCAGTATGTATTGACTTATTTCACCTTTACTTCCTAAATGTTGATGATTACTCTTCTAAGACGTCATACAGCCAGTAGCAATATTCCCAAACGAACGTTACAAAGAAATCCGATCATCATCAGCACGGTGAAGATTCACTGCTCCACAATTTCTGACAATACAGTGACACACTACTGGCTTTGCTGCCGTAGCGCAACATTACAATATTTGCTCCACATCAACTTCTTGAAGACGACAGACACCAATAGACTTACAGATGTCTAGATTCACATTGACATCCATGGATTCGCACAGTGATCCATAGATTCAAAACCAGACCAATTGAATCACATAGGTTCCCATAGATTCACGTAGGGATTCATAGACTCTCAGAGATCTACAGATTCACACTGACATTCGTGGACTCACCACATGGAGACCCACTGGGCCACCGTGCCGCCCAGTGTGTTCATTGATCTGGCTTAAACCGAACTCTGTGTGACTTGAGTTTGACTTTGAGGGATTTTGCTGTTGTCGGGTTTTCAATAACAATTACAGTGTATAAGCGCGCGACGCACATTTTCCATCAATGTCCAAGGTGTTCCTTGGAAGAAAGAACGACTCACAGGTGCGAGGAAATCAGTCAGTTTTTATTTAAGCTGGAAGGAATCGTTGAGCTATGCAGCTGTTCTTAACAGTTGTTCAGCGGGAAGGGGTAATCATTTAGAGCCGAGGAGTTACACCAGAAAAAGACGGAGGAGCTAAGTTATGTTGTTAGCCGGCTCCAACATTTGCCAGGCACTGTGTCCTATATACATGATGGAATATGACATGAAGGTGATAGGAACCCGATTTATGACTTGGGTACTTTTCTGTATAGAGTTTGTAAATGTCTAAGTTCCTCATCTTTCCTCCCTTCGTAAAAAAAACACACACACGCACACAACGCAACTGGTATGGACCAAATATCCTAAAATTAAAATAAAAATTCAGCAAGTTACTCACTCAGTTGGAATCACACGTAGCAACGTTATGGTTAAGCCTTCGTCTTTGCACAACTTGGTGCTGTGAGTTTGTTTATTTACCCTTTGATTTTGACGTTCCTGCGTTGGTCAGTTCGAATGTTTGTTGTAGCACAGGAATCCCACATCCAGAACTTGCAACATAGCCCCTGTCACGGACACTTAACAAGACCCTTGTGAGACACCGTGTTGTGACTTAGTGGCGCTTTATTGGGTAAACAAACGTAGCCGTGACAATAGTACAACACGATGCAGGTGTGGAAGAAAACGATTTTCGGCTTGGGTGCCACCTTTCTGCTTGCAGTTTGCGAGTGTCTCTCTCTTCCCGTGCACGCGTGGGTTTTCGCCGGGTACTCCGGTTTCCTCTCACCGTCCAAACACACGCTGCTGCCGAGGTTAATTGGGCCGCTAAGTAAATTTACCCAAAATGTGTCCCCTGTGATTTACTGGCGTCACATCCTGGGTATTCCCCCGCCTAGCACCCTCTGTCGGCCGGGATAGGCTCCAGCCCGCGACCCAGTACAAGATTAAGCCGGTGTAACCGGCTCCAACCTGCACCGTCTCTCTCTATACCCAATGATACGGTCTCCGATCGCACGAGAGACTGCAGGCCGGCGCCTAGGCCAGCGAGATGTCAGACACCAGGTGAACTCGGCGCGCGTGAGTGCACACGTGGCGAGGAGGGGGTGATTCTGATGGTAAAGTTCTGCGTTGTGTTCTTGTTTAATTCCCTTCGCGCTTCGCATGCACCGCTCCTGGTTCGCCGACACTCGATACTCTTTTCCAGCACACGGACTTGATTCCACCCGTATCTTCTCTCGAAATGATGATAATTATTCACTCTGCAGACACAGCACCTTCATACACACCCACCAACATACGAAGCCCCCCCATCAAATCTCCACAGCCCTCAATCACGCTTCACTCAAACTCCCGCTAAACACCGTGCACCTAGGATGGCCGCCGCGTGCAGCCACGTGCACCTCGCGCCAAAACTTTGAAAAGATTCCCCCCCTCTCCTGAATAATAATATCTCGAACCACTTAACACCACGTACCTTCATACACACCCACCAACATAGGAAGTCACATCAAAATTCCACAGCCCTGCGGATGGTACCAAACGTCTCATTAGTAACCAACCTCATCTCATCTCATTATCTGAAACCGCTTAATCCTATATAGGGTCACGGTGAAGCCGGAGCCTATCCCGGAAACATAGGGCGTAAGGCAGGAATACACCCGACGACGGGACGCCGGCCCATCGCCGGGCGTAACCAACCTCTACAGCTATAATTGTATATGTGCGGAGCTCGAGCAGCAAACGTTCTCACCTCTGTCACGCTTCACTCACACTGAGGAACGCTTCCGCAAGGGCGGGCGTGCTTCCCTGTACGTGGAGGCGGGCGCGATGCTTACACGCCAGCATTTTAATGTGCAACCATGAATATGTACAACTCATTACCATAGCCACCGGTTACACCGGTTGTATCGAGGATGAATGAAGCAAAGGAGACACACCCGCAAAGCTTCTCCAAGCACGATCCGCCGCTGGGAGTTATTCCACATTCACTGCGCGCCCCAGCTCCCCTTCACATTATCGCTGCTCATTTATGTTGGCATCAATGGAGGAGGAAAGGACGTGCGCGGATTTCCGATGCGAAGCCGACGGTAGCCACGATCCCGCAGAACGATGGTTAATGGTCGTGGGTCCGGAGTCAATGCCACCTCCTGATTTACTGAATTCCTAGCTCGCCATGTGGGGATCGTGCTCGAGCCACCGTGATTGATGTGAAATTCCGAGTTCGATGCGGGAATTGAGCGGAATGCGTGCGGTCAGGAACACATTGTGGCGATGCAGCGAGCGGACTCTGAATGGTGAAATCGTAGGCTTCTGTCCAGTGTCCAGCGCGAACGCTGCGGGGACACACACACACACACACCATCCGTTCCCAACTCGGATTCGGTTTCAAGCCTCTGTCATTCCTCTCTTCATACATATGTGGCAACAGTACTGTAGGGCGGCAGGGTGTCAGTGCAGCGGCGTCTCGCAGAAAGAAGGTCCTGCCCGAGGCAATCTTGCCAGAGGTGTGTTTTCCTTCTATTCTGCGTGGATTTCCTGCAGTTTCTCCGGTTGCCTTCGACAACTAAAAAAAAACACTCTTTAGTGAATTGGCCAATAATAGAGAGTAGAGCAGTGTCTGGCGGAGTGGCATCGGTTAACCGCGTGGCTGAGTCCCCTCCTCTCTGCGGTTTCCTCGCACCGCG
>JAZEWT010000007.1:8028277-8052894 GCA_036362905.1 Mordacia mordax | reverse complement strand
CTCGCAGGCTAAATTGCCCCGCAGTGCCCGGCGATGGACTGGCGTCCCATCGTCGGAATATCCCTGCCTTGCGCCCTGTGTCTGCCGGGATAGGCTCCGGCTTCACCGTGACCCTGTATAGGACGAAGCGGTTTCAGACAATGAGATGAGATGACAGGTGCTAGTTGACGCGAGAAGGATTTCGAGGAGTGAGGAAACTGCAGTGATGGGAGCCGGAGAAAGGCCGTCACACGGTCCGGCGGTGTCAATGATTGTGATCTGGCTGAAAACTTGCACATTTATTTATTTGATTGAGAATCGCTCTTCACGACGGTTCTTTAGGGATAGCGGCCTGACACGGATGTTGCGGTGACAAGGCGGTGGTGAGGTGCGGATGAAAATTGTGATGATGATGGCGGTAACGATGATAGTGTTGAGGGCGATGAGAATGATGATAGCGATGATGAGAGTGGTAATAATGGTGATGAGAGTTATGATCAGGGTGGTTATGATCGCATTGATGATGAAAGTGATGACGGGACTGAGAGTGATGATGATGGTGATGAGAGTATACAAGATGACGATGGCTGTAATGTTAATATGATGGAGACGGGCTAGATATACACGGACGGATACGATGTCCTCTCCCGTACCGCCACTGTGGAAATTGAGGCAAACGCTGCTGCTGGTGCTGCTGGTGCTGCTGGTGCCACTGAAGATGTGACGAGCGAACATCGTCACATTTTAAATGGGAGCAACAAGGCGAGGCAGGCCGTAGGATGAGATCCCTTCTGAAGGAGGAGAGGAGGGCAGCGTTACGCCTCGGATCGATGCAATGGGACGGTGTTACATCTCATTTTTCATGAGCGATGGCAATCTGGAGATGGCAATCTGGAGGTGGCAATCTGGAGGTGGCAATCTGGAGATGGCAAACTGGAGATGATAATGTGGAGATGACAATTTGGAGATGACAATCTCGAGATGGCAATCTGGAGATGGCAATCTGGAGATGGTAATGTGGAGACGGCAATCTGGATGGAAGAATGTTGTAGCAATTGCGACTGTGTGGGAGTAGCCTGAGCGGTTTGGTGCTACGTGGGGTGGTAGCACTGTGAGCGTTTTACAAGGAATAATGTGAACGCGATTCAGAAGGGTGCAGTTGTTTGGAAGAAGTCTTTATGCTCTGATTAGGCATCTCTGAAGCAACAGGGCAAGAACATTTCTGTAAGTCACTTTTTTGTCGCTGCATCCAGGCAGTCCCTGACTTATAAATGCTCTCGTACTGGTGAACAAGCTCCCATAAGATACTATTAACTGTGATCGGTACGTGTGTGTGTGTGTGACCGGTGCGTGTGTGTGTGTGTGTGACCGGTGCGTGTGTGTGTGTTTGTGATCGGTGCGTGTGTGTGTGACCGGTGCGTGTGTGTGTGTTTGTGATCGGTACGTGTGTGTGTGACCGGTGCGTGTGTGTGTGTGTTTGTGATCGGTGCGTGTGTGTGTGTTTGTGATCGGTGTGTGTGTGATCAGACATGTCTGATGTTAGGTTGCGGAGGCTCGTGAAACGTTGCAATCCCCGCATGCTGGCACATCTGGTGAATCATTACGTGGGGACCCACCCCATTGCTTAGTGCTGAGGAAGTTCCGGCGACAATCGAGCGTCATCACTCAGCATCCTCGTCGTCATCATCATCATCATCATCGCCGCGCCAGTTCGCATTCGCGACATTAACATCTTATCCGGTCATCTGCGGCCCGCCGTTACAAAATATCGATTTCGCTAAGACTCGAGATCAATTTTCTGGCAGGCAAGTTCACGCCGCTGACAAATTGAGACATTAACGCGCGCAATGTTTAGTGTCTGGTCCAAATATTTATAGTTTCCTATTATTGGGGGGTGGCGCATGGGGGTTCGGCCGCGTGCAGAGTGGCCGCGATGAACCGGGAATCGTGTACCTTGGCCAAGCGGCCACGACCCACGCAGGACACCTCGCCCCAGCGTGGCGGCCGACGTAGAGCAGTGGCCTGGCTGCGAGTAACAATCTCCACGGGAACGTGGGCCCGCTCGCCGACCCCATCCTTTCCACTTCATATGTCACTCCATGTCTTTAAACCGTTCTGATAATCTAAACCGTTAATGAGGTAGTGTAATTGTTTCGTTTTAATAGATGTATTATCTCGCCGGGACCGTCTGTGCGCAGTTGGGGAACCATTTAGTGTCAGAATTTGCTCTCCGTAGCTGTTCTTGTTGGATGGCCGTGTCAGGCGATCCTCCTCGCTCCTTCGCGATGTTTCACCTCCCATGTTGGAAGCGTGATAAGGCTTTTGATGCCTCCAACGTGACGATGTCTCCGACGTGGGGGGCGAAACGTTACAAAGGAGAGAGCAGAGACACTCGGAAAGGTCACGGTTGGTTGCCCAAGGCACACGCTCAGTACGACCAGAGACGTGGAATCTCTAGCTTTGGCTCCAGGCTATAAACACGAGAGCATCTCACCTCACTGCACAATCGTGTCATATGTTGATGTCGGTTTTTATGCCTCGACGTACGTACGCATATATTTTATATCATAAGGGATCGATTATTACATGCAAGATGTGATGGATGTTCTCAGCGGTCAGAATAATTAGTTTATTTTCAACACCCGCTTAATCCTCTAGGGCAGGGGTCATCACCGTGCGGCACGCATGCCATGAGCGGCATGCAAAATGGTTCTGAGCATCGCGTGCAGTGAAAGTCGAAATAAAGGTGAAAGAACCCAATAAACACTTCGCGATTCCGCTCTCTTAATCTCTAAATTATTCTTCCCAATGAATACCCCCTGATGTAGAAAGAAAGACCATTCAATCGGTTTTGTTATTATGTTACATTTAGCGGGGCTAGTCCATCAATGGCAGCATGCAGATCGGTAAATAAGTTCCCTCTTGGCGCGACGGTTTAGCAAAGTTGCCGAGCTCTGAACTCGAGGGTCGTGGTGAGCCCGAGCCTATTTCGATGAACAGAGTGCACAGCATAGTCCTATACCGAGAATGAGATGCCAGTCAATCGCAAAGCACCAGGGGAAATTTAGTCAGCAGGCCAATTAACCAGGGCAAATTGTTTGGGCTGTGAGAATAAAGCGGCATACCAGGCAGAAGCCTATGGAAATATGGGGACAACACGCAAGCCCCACACAGGGCACCTGAGCGTAAATCGAACCCAGGACCTTCTTACTGTGAGGCGGCGGTACTACTCGCCTCGCCACCGTGCGGCTGTTACGAACGGACGGCGAACTCCTGGTCAGAATCAATGAACTGTTACCTAGCCACGCGGTGTCACTATCTATCATGCATGGATGTAATCCTCCATGTGCGCGATGCTCCACAGCTGTGCAGCGAATCGTGCGGGCGGCAGGGCACAGCGGTAAGGTTCACGCCTTTCTGTACAGGGTTATTTCTTTGTCTGTTCTCTGGCTTTCATCAGGGTTCTCCGCTTTCTCTCCAATAACAAAAATACTCATTGATTAATTGGCTGACACCTTCAGAATATATGGGATGCAGTGTCTGGCAAAT
Organism: Mordacia mordax; assembly: GCA_036362905.1. Taxonomy (NCBI): domain Eukaryota; kingdom Metazoa; phylum Chordata; class Hyperoartia; order Petromyzontiformes; family Petromyzontidae; genus Mordacia; species Mordacia mordax. Next base: position 8,049,366 of record JAZEWT010000007.1, on the reverse strand, counting down.
GTTTGTACTGGCTTACCGCATGACTGCCTTGCAACTTACCACCTCTGCGTTTGCTCGCTCTTTGAAGGCATGCCTTGACATGAATCACACGTTATGAATCGAACATTTAATTAAATGTAGAGAATATTTTAATCTTCCAGCCTTGCGTGGAGGTATTGCATGCAGCTGAGATTGCACCATCCCAGATATTCCAATCCGCCGCTCGCTTACAAATTATGATGAGGAAGGTGTTCGTGGCGATGAAATGCTGACAGAATAAGAGATTGTGAAAGTACCGTTTTAGAATTTTCAAAAATGCTCTTAAACGATTACAGATAATGTAGACGATGGCCTTCAAGAGAGTTTAAAGATCCTCTCGCTGCTATTAAATAATAACATTACCATGCACAACGCGCCTCGGATATTTCTGCGGTGTCGAATGTATTCGTTCGGAGAGAGACTGACTCAGAGCCACGAGGAAACCGCAGAGTGGCGAGGAGGGAGCAGGGTGCCACGCGGTTAGCCGGCACCAACATTTGCCAGGCATTGCGTCCTATATATTATGATGTTACCGGCAAGTTGATTCATGAGTTTTGGGAATTGCTCTGTATCGCTGTTCTTTCAGGATATCCGTATCAAGGGTTTTGGGATGCTCAGGTAAAAGTCGCTTTAGAAATGCAAAACATTATTATTATCCATCTCATCTCATTATCTGAAACCGCTTAATCCTATATAGGGTCACGGTGAGCCGGAGCCTATCAAGGGAAACACAGGGCGTAAGGCAGGAATACACCCGACGACGGGACGCCGGTCCATCGCCAGAACCCTCATTATTATAATGTTTATTTTGCTGTTGTTGTTGTTGTTGTGGGAAGCAACGGGAGTACCTTGAGTAAATCCACGCAGAACGGGGGGAGAGCACACAAACTCAGCAGAGAAGAGCATCTGAGGAGAGAATCACACGGCCCCGGGCAGGACCTTCTGTGAGGCGCGGATGTTACCGCTGCACCAGCCTGCCACACTCTCTACGCGTTCGTCTATTCAATCTATTCAGAGTGATGAGCCGTAGATTCCTGTGCTTGTCGAGCGGAATCAGCCCCCCCCCCCCACCGTGGATTTCACCGAGACGCTGTCATCTCGCGAAATGGCATCGTGAAACCTGTGCAATTACACCGCGGCATTCTGGGAGCTGCACTGGCGCGATCGAAGGATTCGCCTGCAGGCACCGCCTACGCATCACCCACCCACACACCCCGAAGGGTTCCTAGCAGGACAAGAGGCTCACGTTGACACTCGCGTATAGCATCATCAGAAAACGTAATATCATAGTAAATGTTAGTGATGTGTGTACGTTCCTCCCTTGTTATGCGTATGTTTTCTCCGGGTTCTCTGGTTCACTGCCATAGCTAAAACAGTTGTGTAATTGGTGTTGGCCACACATCTCAATGCTGAGAAATGTCACTAACTCACCCATGTTGGTGAAACACACACACGGCAGCATCATCCGCCTACCCTCTGGTAACTTAGCAGGACCTTCCTGAACACGAGTCTGGAAACTCGGCAAGATTTTGTTCGGTAAACAATCAGATTAATACAATAACATTGTATTACAATTTGTAATGTGAGTAACACCATGAGGTGTAGGGTGGCTATGCAGTGTTAAAATCTACTTAACATACTATGAATATCCTGCACATGGCAGTTCTAGTCCCACCTCAGGAACCTTTGTGTGTAGAGATTGTATATTTTCCCCCTGGTCTGCATGTGTTTGCTACGGATTTTCCAGTGTCCTCCCACAAAACTAAAACACTCCCATTAACTAATTAATCGATAACATAATACATAGAGTCGAATGCAGTGTCTGGCGGGTTGGTGCTGGTTTACTGACTGGCTGCTTGCCCCCCCTCACCCCCACCCCCCCACACCTCTCTTTCCTGGGGCATCTCTAGATCTCTGGGTGGAAGGCGCTTTAATATAAAATGCAACGAGAATGAAATTTAATAAAATTAGCGCCGGTTGGCTGGAAGACGTCAGTGACGTGTTTGAGCTGAGCCGCCATGGCAGCATCTACAAGGGCCGTGCACACGGTCACAGCCTCAAGGGTAACGGCGTCGCCGGCCGCAGCACGGGCCAAGCCTCACAACCATCCGCCGGCTCAGCAGTCCCACAGGCAATGTCACTGGGTCTGAAAGTCTCCTCAGCGCCTCTACGCTCGAGCACCTCCACAGACCTCGGCCTCCTAATAATCATAATTACAGTGAATAACACGTGGCACATTCGTTCAATTTCGACTCAGAGGTGCAAGGTAACTTGCAGGTGGGGGGGGGGTTAGTCAAGCGATGTGCCAGACACTGTCCCATATAACACGATGTTATCGGCCAATTAATTAATGAGTGTTTTTTTTTTCATTGTGGGAGGAACCTTGGTCCAAGCGTGGAACACAGGGGTCAGCAACCTTTCATAAGTGGTCTGTCAAGAATTAATTAATTTACGCTAATTTATTGATAGGTTGGCCCTGCCAAACGTAATGTAATAAATAAACTGATGACATTTTTTTTTCCCATCAAAGAGCTTTCATTGGGCAGCGTAACATAGATTGACTGGAGCGGTCGAGCGTAGTTTGTGTTAGTGTTATTTTTATACTGAGTCACGTGCATTTCATGGCACGCGAGCCCACCTTGACTACTGCCTGTGTAACACATCTGGCGTCTCTTGTTGATGAAGTTTTCTGCCCACACGACTGCTTAAACCTGGATTTTCCCATGATGTGCTTTTGGGAAAATTGCTGCCGGCTCTCTGAGGTTTCATGAGAATAATCAATAAGTGGGAAATACAGCTTAAAGGACATACGGTGCTTAGCAGATACAATTCATGCTGATGTATGATTAGAAGCCAGTACCCTCAGTGTGGACATATTTACATAGAAATCAACAATTGCTGCATTAAATATAAATAATTTACATATTATTGCTGAAATATGACCCACAAAGTACCGAATGAGATGACACACAGAAGCAACATCACTCCCCACCACGAATATTTGGCAGCAACCTCCTGAGAACACAGTCATAAGACTCGGTGATATAATGATGTAGATTTTCACAACTCCGTGAAAGAAAATAGCTCTCAATCGCTGTTATTTCGTGTCAACTGTATAAAGTGTTCCTCCTTCTTCATTAAGGAGATGGCCGTATCGAAATTACTTCTGGATAAAGGCTGGTGATGATGATACCGCTGATTGCTTCGAAAAGCTGCTCCCTTGGGACAGCCGCGTCGATCGCTCCCTCTCTCCACCTCGCGACGTGGAGAGAGGGAGCGATCGACGCGGCTGTCCCGAGAGAGCCGCATTTCGAAGCAATCAAGCATCGAGCCGTGTAAACCTACATCATTGCGATGATACCGCTGTTAGCCTGATTATGCCTCCAACGTGGGAGGCGAAACTTCGCTAAGTAGGGAGCAGGAAAACTCGACACGGCTGTCCTAAACTAATAGCTATGGAGAGCAATCCTCATACATCGAGGCTTGAAAGCCAACATTATTTAAAAAAAATGCCAGTTTGAGACCGTGATGCAGGCACGCGAGGACGCACTCGTTCCAAACGATGTCACGAGACCATCACACGGCCGCAGTAATAACCAGCGCTGCCCGCCGAATTAAAATCTCTGCTGCGCGCTGTCAACTCGCTGCCGTTGGGCCACCGCGTCTGCGCCAGGAATGCCACCGGAGTCTGCCTACGTCGCGAATCGATCGACATAGATTCCGGATCTCCGAGCTCGCCGCTCTACCCCCACGGTGTCGGTGTTGCAGGCACCAGGCGCCGCCCCCAAAGGAGATGGGCAGAGAGAGAGAGAGCGAGCGTTTCCATCACCGCTCTCGCTGCGCTCACGCTGCTGCAGCCTCAGCCCCCCCCGGTGGGATGCGGTTATGAAACAAGAAGTCGCGCGTTTCACTCAGTGTCCAATCCGCACCCTCTGTGCGGTAACGCGCAACGTGCAGCAGTCGCCTCTATCAGGGACCCACTGTTGATATCCACGACTGACAGCGGCTGTCTCTAATTGCTACTTGTAGCTGTTGCACAAGGGCGGCGCGGTGGCCCAGTGGTTAGCGCTGACGCCTCACAGCAAGAAGGTCCCGGGTTCGAATCTCTCGGCTCGGGTGCCTTTCTGTGTGGAGTTTGCATGCTCTCCCCGTGTCCGCGTGGGTTTTCGCCGGGCACTCCGGTTTCCTCCGACAGTCCAAAAGCATGCTGCTACATAGGTTAATTGGCTCGCAGGCTAAATTGCCTCGCAGTGCCCGGCGATGGACTGGCGTCCCATCGTCGGTATATCCTTGCCTTGCGCCCTGTGTCTGCCGGGATAGGCTCCGGCTTCACCGTGATCCTGTATAGGACTAAGCGGTTTCAGACAATAAGATGTGATGAGATTTTATGTTCTTCATTGATTAATATCCATTATTTTACTTGAATTGATCTACTCTGATGTTCTTGTTGATATGGACACGGAGAGAACATGCAAACTCCACACAGAAAGGCAACCGAGCCGAGATTCGAACCCGGTACCTTCTTGCTGTGAGGTGATAGCGCTACCCACTGGGCCACAGTGCTGCCCCAAAGAACATAAAATAATAGATAAAATAGTTATTAAACAAATTAAAGAATAAAGGAAGGAATAAGTGTTCCGGAGCAGGCACGGGTCGACAGCGAGCTATTATCCAAGCACAATAATAGTGAGCAGCATCAACAGTTCTAGCCAGAGGACTTCAATGCCTTACGGAATAAGTGAGTTTTTTGACAGGGGATTTGAAGATGCTCAGGAACTCAGCTGATCGAATTTGCAATGGAATGGCAGTACAGAGTCTAAGAGCAGTGCGCGAGAAGGCTCTGTAACCCATCGAATGGAGGTGCGATCTGGGCACATGCAGCGAGCCCGTGTTGGAGAATCGAAGTCGTCGTGTTGAGGAGGGTGCCTGAAGTAAGTCACGGATTTATGTCGGAGCAGCGCCAGTGAGAGCCTTGTAAGTGAGAAGGAGGTTCTTGAATTCAATCCTGTATTTAACCGGTAGCCAGTGGTGAGACACCAATACTGAGGATATGTGATCGTGGATGGGTGTGCGAGTGAGGACTCTAACAGCTGCATTCTGCACACGTTGGAGACTATTTATCAGGTGCGCAAGGGTGCCAGGAAGTAGTGCATTGCAATAAGTACGAGCGTTCATGAGTCGTTAAGGCTGTGCGCATTGCTTCCTTGAAAAATATTCGGCTTAAGGAATGATGATCGCTTAAACAGTCGCGCACAATATGCTGCTTGTTCAGAGTGCATCTTGGTATTTTGAACACCTGGTTTATTTCAACTTGTCACCATTCTGCCTCTCGTAAAGAGAGTTCCTCAAGATGAGAGGACGGCTCGAGAGAGGGGGAGAAACGGCTTCTGAGCCTCACCTCGCTCATGTCGCGCTGCATAGACGCAACGGAAATGGCAGCACTGCTCGCTGGCTCACTTTCTGGTTCGCTGGCTTGCACCCTCACTCACTACCTTGCTGGCTCATTGGTTGGTTTCCACATCCGCTCACTGGCTCACTGACTCACTCACTGGCTCGCAGGCTAAATGGCAAATCGTGGGCTCACGAAGGTACGAGCCACCCTGGTATCCGTGACGTGGCTCCCGCCGTCCAGCATCTTTCAATAATCGCAGTGATCCTCCTGTTAATAGCAATGATGATGCAGATTTTCCTAGAATGCGTGGACCGGGGCAGTTGTCTGTATGGTGGCTTTTGCCTACTTCCTGGAATGTGGCTAAACAATGCACGTGTTGTGCTTAGAGCTGAGTTATTGAGCTTCCGTTCCTCGGCAGTGTGACCTGTGAAGGCCGGCACGGCACACCGACGGGTGCGGATGGCGAGTACCACGCCCAGCCACCTTTGTCTCCGTAATGGCGATGTTTACACGCTGCGCCAGACACTCAGTTTAGGCTGAGTCGACCTAAGAGAGCGTCAGTACATCACCGATGTTGGCCATAAGCGAGAATCGAACTTGGGTCGCCGGGTTCGTAGCGCGACGCGCTAATCGCCGCACCACTGCTCCCCACAACAGCAGCGCAGCAGCATGTGGGTAGATATTCTCAATGTTGTTATTATTACCATCACTTGAACCGCTTAACCTTCGGGCAGCTGTTTGGGTTTTTTTTTTACACCCGCCAGCGACACGGGCGGCCCTTTGATCAGCGCGTTCGCTCACGCGAGGCGCGGGCTCCGTGCACGCGGGGATGCACGCGGGGATGCGCAGCGGGCGGTCCCGGCCTAATGAGGAGCAGGGATGGGCGCTGCATCCGTAAGCGCCACCGCGGACGGGTAAACCGCACGCTCCGCCAGCGCCAGGCATCGCGCTCTCTCCACGCAACATTTTCAGTTCCATTCGGGCGGTCGTGCAGCCGTAACATCGGCACCTCATCACAGAAAGAAGGTTCTGCCCGAGACGCTTCAATTCACACCCTGAACACTGGCTCCTATCCTTAACACTGGCTCCTATCCTTAACACTGACTCCTATCCCTAACACTGGCTCCTATCCTTAACACTGGCTCCTATCCTTAACACTGGCTCCTATCTCCAACACTGACTCCTATCCCTAACACTGGCTCCTATCTCTAACACTGGCTCCTATCTCTAACACTGGCTCCTATCTCTAACACTGGCTCCTATCCTTAACACTGGTTTCCGTCTCTAACACTCCTCCTAAAACTGCCCCTACCAGTGTGTCTATGCAGCGGTAACATCTGCATCTCCTATCAGATAGAATGGGCGCCAGTCAGTCAGATTGTATTAAAGCTGAAAGTAACCGTTGACCTATGCAGCTCCTTTTACCAGTTGTCGAGTGGTCAGAGAAGTAACAAAATCTGAAGATGTATCCGGGGAAATTTACTCAGGACAGGTCACCCAGGCAGCATGTGTTTTGCCTGTGGGAGGAAAACGGAGTGCCTGGCAAAATCCCGTGTGTGCATCGGGAAAATATTGGAAGAGTGTGGATCAAACGCCACAGAGAAAGGCACCCAAGATGGGAATCGAACTCATGTGCGTTTAGCTCTGAGGTGCCAGCGGCAATCAGTGCTGTATCGCCGTTCCCCCGGAAGGTACTGTATGGCTTTCCTGCAGCTTCTCTGGTTTACGTCTACAACAAAAAGAAACTCATAAGAGTACATGTCATACCAGGTTTGCGCCGGCTAACCACGTGACTTCCCCCACGTTCCCACACCCTGCGTATTTGAGCCATTCCCTCTTCCAATGAATGCCTACGGTACTGAACGAATGTTGTGCCGCACGTTAACAATTGTCTCATCTCATCTCATTGTCTGAAACCGCTTAGTCCTGTAGAGGGTCGCGGTGAGTCGGAGCCTACCCCGGCAAACACAGCGCAAGGCAGGGATACACCCATGTTGGGACGCCAGTCCATAACCGGGCACTGCGGCCAATTTAGTCTGCGAGCCAATTAACCTATGCAGCAGCATGCTTTTGGACTGTGGGAGGAAACCGGAGTGCCTGGCGAAAACCCACGCGGACACGGGGAGAGCATGCAAACTCCCACACAGAAAGGCACCCGAGCCGAGAGATTCGAACCCGGGACCTTCTTGCTGTGAGGAGGCGACAGCGCTAACCACTGGGCCACCGTTCCGCCCGAACATGCAAACTCCCACACAGAAAGGCACCCGAGATGAGATGACACTGAACGAATACTATGCCGCGCGCTGACAATGGTATTTAATGTTATTCTGCGCTCAGCGCCGCTCAGCGGAGCTTGCGGAGGGCGACCCCAGGAACCACTGCAGATGCAGTGCGAAACACGGGCGGCCTTAACAACGACACCGTTTACAACACGACGCTGCACACGATCCACGCGCGGTCGTGGACGAGACACGGACGCGTAGCGAGGACACCGCAGAGAGGCGGGGGAGTCAGCCAGACGCTGAGCCAGCGCCAACTCACCAGACGCCGCGTCCTATGTATTACGATGCTTATTGGTTGTGGGAAGAATCCGGATAACCTGTCGGAGAGCCATGCGGTACAGGGGGAGATAATACACAAACTCCGGACAGAAAGGCGCCCGAGACAGGGACTGAGGACGCCTCGGCCAGAATCTTCTTCCTGTGAGGCGCGGATGTTACCACACCACACGCCACCCTCTCAATGTGTCGGTGTGAAGCCTGCGCACCGCTACCTCCATGGTGCTAGTCACCGCTGGCACATCTCTGCGGCTTGCCAACTTTGACTAACAGCAAACCGGGACACCAGAGCTATGACTGAGTCAGTGTAAACCCCGTATAATAATCTATCGGGTGGTCCAGATGTCTTGTGACCCCCAGACAGCAAAAATACCCCGGTTTGACTCCCGCCTCGAGTGCCGCCTTTCTGTGTCATGTTTGTGTGTTCTCTCGCCGTGTCTGTGTGTGTTTTCCCAGGTACTCCAGTTTCCTTCCACGGTCATGCGTGTTTAGGTTAATCGTGACTACATTTCCACCACTGTCATGCAGTGTTATAACTTGATTACCCTTCTCCACTATACAACTGTTAAAATTATCTACAAAGATTAACGGTTTACTGCAACTTAAATAAAAAGTATTTGACCCCAATTTTGTGTTGTTTGTTTACCCATTACTGTTTTAAATGGCCATTAATTATTTCGAACGGCCGATGCAGGTTCATATACGACTGTAGTGATCGTATGGGCTCATGACAGATCACAAAGCAGAAAACTATGAAATATTGGTCACACGACATCTAGTTCACCCTGTAGAGTGGGCAATGTAGCGCCTCAAGTGTGACGATGTAGTTAATTAACGATAGCTACCGTGTAATAGTAGTCAATACAATAAAATGTGTAGCTATAGCGAATACAATACAACGTGTAACTATAGCCAATACAATACATTGTGTAACGATAATAAATGCAATAGAATGTATAGCTCTAGCCAATACACTACAATGTGCAGCTATAGCGAATACAAATGCTGAAGCTGAATATATGGTAAGCCACGTGTGTTTCTGTAAGTCATGGATAAGCAAGGCCACACGGGTTTTGGAGCAGCTCAGAGAAGAGAACACTGTAGAGATATGATGTGGCGAGCGATGCTAAACCCAGTTTTATGGATCCGACAAAAAATACGGCACAATTATTGTCACAGTTTCCTCAGAACAGTTGCTTCAAAAAGAGAACAATTTCAGCAAAACAGGGACTAAACGCTCTCCCCTCAAAGCTCATCTGGCAGTCTGGTTGACCCAGCCCATGACAGCTGTTTTCTGCCACACGCAGTGTAAATGACCTCGTGTGACTCGCAGCATCTGGGCAGGAGACCTGCTCAGTCCCGTTGCGTTACCCGACTTCATCCTCATCACTGCCACTTCTTCTATGGCTTCATTTGTCCCCGTGTCTCCGATCGTCTCGTGTTGATGGCCAAACACTTCCTTCAGTTGCTTGAAGTCCCTTAGCGATGGCGTCCTACCTGTAGTGCCTCAATCGCGTCCTCCCAGTTCGATCGCCACCTCACGCACGCCCTCCTCGGTACCGCTAGCGCTTCTCAGACTTACCGGCTGTTCCCCGTGGCATTCTTGTATCTTTTCTCACCGTGTAATCGTTTGACTGCTGACAATACGGACTTTAGGGTAGCAGGATCGTGCAGCGGCAACATCTACACCTCGCAGAAAGATGGTCCTCCTGAGACAGTTCGATGCCCCACATCGGGGGCTTTTCTGTGTGGAGTTTGTATGTTCTCCCTTTGTTTTGCGTGGCTTTCATCCCTGTTCTCCACTTTCCTCCAACAAAAAACCCCACTCCTTAATCAATTGGCTGATAACATTATAGGATGTATAGGGTGCGCTGTCTGGCACATCTTGGTGCGGGCTGGCCCCATGACTGCCTTCCCTTACTCTGCTTCTCTACGGTTTCCTTACTCTGCCTTTGAGTCGCTCTCCCGTCGAACGACCACCTTCGACATTGAACGAACATGCGCGGCGGTGGCTCGATAAGAATCGTAATTACCAAAGAAATATGGTGCCGTGCTGTAATACAAGAGCTGAAAACTTGAAGAGAAACCAAAAAAAACATCACTGGACAAAATGAGTTCAAAGGTAAAACAAATAAATCTACACCCACTCAAAGCTATTTTAGACAGAAGTAGAACACCGCGTTCTCTGTAGAACGCGCAAAATGATTCGCGAACTCCACAAAGCGCACTTCTAATGATAAATGCGTGCACTCGCCGAGAAGTTCGTCGAGCCGCATATTAATTAGCAGGAATCTGGAAACACAAGCGTGCACAGAGGACGAGCTGACACGCAAAAAACACACGCACGATGTGCCTAGGGGGCTGCACACGCAGCGCAGGAACGCAGTATTGACTCTCGTTGCGACTCCGCTCGGTGCCGATGAATCCGGCGCGCGCGCGCTGTCGATCACAAAGCAAAGGGGGCATCGTGGTTTGAGACGAACAGAGAAACTGGGCGAGATCCTCGTGGGTGCTGGCGGCGGTGCCGCCGCACGGCAGCTCTGCCCGCCGAGTTTAAACGATGGTGCTGCGCGTGGCGCGATCATCTCTTACTTCATTACGATGCTTAGTAGCTCAGGTGGCGCTATTTAAGCTCCACCTGAGCCACTAAGCATTGATATTGAATTGTCCCGAACTGACTGCCTTTTGGCATCATCTGGCTAACACTGACAATCAGGCTCAAAAGAAAGCCACGTCTGGTGTGGGCCAATCAGTTTGAAGGACAATGCATATGCTTCCTGTTTGCATATTTTACCACAAGTATGTGTGGCTTTTGCAAACTAGACACATTGTGAAATGTGTCTATTTTATTTTTTAAAGATCTTAACACGTATATATGGGCGGCACGGTGGCCCAGTGGTTAGCGCTGTCGCCTCACAGCAAGAAGGTCCCGGGTTCGAATCTCTCGGTTCGGGTGCCTTTCTGTGTGGAGTTTGCATGCTCTCCCCGTGTCCGCGTGGGTTTTCGCCGGGCACTCCGGTTTCCTCCCACAGTCCAAAAGCATGCTGCTGCATACATAAATTGGCTCGCAGGCTAAATTGCCCCGCAGTGCCCGGCGATGGACTGGCGTCCCATCGCGGGTGTATCCCTGCTTTGCACCCTGTGTCTGCCGGAATAGGCTCCGGCTCACCGTGACCCTGTATAGGACTAAGCGGTTTCAGACAATGAGATGAGATGAGATCGAATCTCCAATGGAAGGGCATTCCAGCGTCTGGGAGCAGCGCAGAGTGAGAAGGCTCTGTCACCCATCGAATGGAGGTGCGATCTGGGCACGTGAAGCATGCCTGTATTGGAGGTTCTGAGTGGTCGGGTTGAGGAATGTGCCTAAAGTAGGTCACGGATGTATGTTGGAGCAGCCAGTGAGAGCCTTGTAGGTGGGGAGGAGGATCTTGAATTCAATCATATATTTAACCAGTAACCAGTGGAGAGACATCAGTACTTGGGATATGTGATTATGGATGAGTGTGCAGGTGAGGGCTCTAGAAGTCGCATTTTGTACATGCTGAAGACGATAAATCAGGTAGGCAGGGGTGCCAGGGAGCAGTGTATTGCAGTAAAATCGATTCTTGAGGAGATGAAGATGTGTATTAGCTTCTCAGCATCAGAGGGTAACAGGATGTTGCACAGTCTGGCTATATTTCTGAGTTGGAAATAGGATACCTTCATCATTTTGTTGATGTGTGTCTCGAAGCTGAGTGAGGGATCAAGAGTCACACCGAGACTCCGGACTGCCTTAGCAACTTCAATGATCTGGTCGTCAAGCATCACTTGGATAGGTTCAGCCTTGGATACTTAATGCCGGGTTCCGACAAGCAAAACTTCTGTTTTCTCACCATTTAGTTTTAGGAAATTTTTAATTGAGCCAGACCTTCACAGTTGACAGTGAGGAGGACATGCAAAGACCAGACGCATTGAAGGATGGTTTTGCGTGGATAGAGATTTGGATGTCATTGGCATAGCAATGGTAGCTGAGATTGAGGCTGCGAAGGATTCGGCCAAGTGGATGTATGTAGATACAAGCTGTGTTAATATAGTCCGGTGGCAATAAGCCCAGTTTACACGGAGTTCATAACCTCCCTTCATGTGGCTGCCTGGAAATACCATCGTGCGATGTCCCAAACCCCGTGGTGGCGCTCGCAATAGTGAGGCGCAGGGTGCCTATGCAGGAGTCACATCCACGCCTCCCGAGGCGATTCGATTCCTGCCTCGGGCAGCCTTTCTGAGCAGAGTCGTGTGTTCTCCCCCAATTCTGCAGTTGTTTCCTCCAAGTTCTCTGCTTTCTTTCCGCAACTAAAGCGAAAACACTAATTAACTAATCAGTCGATATCATAATATATAGATTGTACAGGATAGCCAGAGGGAATATAATGGACTTTGATGGTCCTAAAATTGGATAGTTACTTTGCATAAGAATTTATAGAACTGCAGAGAATGCATTTTCATAAACTCAAAATATTCTAGAGTAGGTCCGTTACGCCCTCGCTTTAACAGGGGTTACGGACCCCGGTGCGTTCCCAAAGTGATATTGGCACCGGCTAACCGCAGGGCTGCATTCAACCCCTCACCGCCTCTCTGCGGTTTCCTCTCTGACGGAATTCCTTCGACGTTGAACGACGACGCGCAGCGTGTTATAAATCGCAACATTATAACGATTGTCGTGGTGTAATTTTCCAAAACCCACCTTTAACAACATCTCAACCAAACAATGGATGATATTGCATCTTTCCGATGCATCTTTCCGATGCAATATCATCCGGGCCTCGGGAGTAATTGGCCTGTCTTCTGCTTAAACGGGATTGGTGTGAATATGCGTCTCTGTTTTACTGCACATATTAATCAATCGACATTGCTGTTTAAGTGGAGAATCATTTAAACCTGGCAGCATGCTAATGGGTTGAGCACGACTGGACCTTGCGCAGGCAGACCGATCTATCTGCATGCACCCAGCACCTCCTGTAATGGCCTTGCGTGTGCGGTAAATCCTTCTTATCATCGCAGCGCTCACAGCCGGGCGACGTTGTAGAATGGCCCTTTGTAAGCCGGCGCGAGCAGCTGTTTCAATTGCTATTTTAAATAGCGATCATGATAGTGTTTGTCCCAGCCTCGGACAGCGTGTCCTGTGATGCCCTCCCGTACGGCCTTAGCAGACTCTCTTGTGTGACGTGCAGTGAGTGAGCACCTGTGAAGGCTGGAACGGTACACGAGGGGAATGTCTCAGATGTTTACACGTCGCGCCAGGTGCTCATTTAAGGCCGAGTCAACCTAGCCGCTGTTATCGGTTGTGAGCGAGGACCAAACTCGGGTGGCTGGGTGAGCAGCGCAGCACGCTAGCCGCTACGCTATCGCTGCCCACATTGGCCGTGTTCACGCACCACCTGAACCAACGGCCACTCGCTAAGAGCTCTGTGCGAGCAAGTGGAGGCACAGAGGCCCAGGCGCAGCTCGCACGGGCCGTGGGATGGGCACTGGCCATGTGAACCATAGGGGGGGCCTTCGTGCAGTTGCAGAGCCCCCCTCCCACCGATGTCCCGCTGTTGAGACAAGAGACGTTCGGCACACGCACAATTCCACAATAGTTTCACAATTGATTAGTCACACATACAAGAATGACTGTTTACTGCTTGGCACTCTGTTAAAATAAATTAGCTAAATATGAGATTGAAATTGAAGCTCATTGCATCTGTCGTGAGATGGATTCTGTGTCTTTTATCAGTGTGTGCGGGAGGAGGGGGGGGGGTCGATGAGCACGGAGGGAGCAGTTGGCCTCCTCGCTCCGTTCCATTAAGGACCGAGGAGGACACTCGGTTTCCACGCGGTGGCCCCTCTGCAGCGTACCGGGAGGCGCTGCTCAGTGTCGCAGGTGCGGCCCGCAGCGGAACGCAGTGGACAGTGATGTTGTGAGCATAATCACAGGAAAAAAATTGGGTAATCGTTATAATTTGGCAAATTTCGATTCCAACGTCGGCGCACAGTGACTGACCATTTTTCGATGACGTTACGTGATCTGTAATGCTCCTCATCTCATTATCTCATCTCATTATCTGAAACCGCTTAATCCTATATAGGGTCACGGTGAGCCGGAGCCCATCCCGGAAACACAGGGCGTAAGGCAGGAATACACCCGACGACGGGACGCCAGTCCATCGCCGGGCATTACGGGACAATTTTAGTCTGCGAGCCAATCAACTTATCCAGGAGCATGCTTTTGGACTGTGGGAGGAAACCGGAGTGCCCGGCGAAAACCCACACGGACACGGGGAGAGCATGCAAACGCCACACAGAAAGGCACCCGAGCCGAGAGATTCGAACCCGGGACCATCTTGCTGTGAGGCGTCAGTGCTAACCACTGGGCCACCGCGCCGCCCCTGTAATGCTCCCGATGAAGCGAATTGTACGTGGTCAAGTTTCACCGTGAAGACACACCGTCGCAAGCATTAACTAGGGTGCCCGCCAGTTTCAAACCGTGAATCTGGGCGAGCCCCCCCAGCCAGGCCGGGGGATGGGCAGCAGGGTGTGCATGTCGCGGTAACATCGCGCGTCCTCACAGCGAGAAGGTCCTACCCGAGGAGGTTCGATTCCCGTCTCGGGCACCTTTCTGAGTGAACTTGTGTTCTCCCCCTGTTCTGTGTGGGTTTCCTCCCGTGCCACTGCATAGCCACCCTAACACGATAGCGGCAAAGGCAAACATATCTTCCCTTGTTTGCATCTTCTCAGAAAAAAATACATTCATTTTTACAAATCCTATTGGTTACACAGCTCTTTTAGAGCACATATAAGGGTAAGTATTGGTTTATTACGAATCTTCCAAGCAGTTTCGATATTCAGTGTCTCATCAGCAGAGTCGAGGCATGCTTGAACCAATACCTGCCACTCGCTCTGCCACTAAGCTTCTGGGCTCGTGTTTGATGGGAAATAATATTAACGTGACACAACAAGTGCTGTGTGTATGTGAATGCCTTCGTAAGCCGTGACCTCAGGACACCAACGGCTTTGGTTTGTGGGTGCTTAGAGCACAATGTCCGCATGCAGCATTCGTCTAGGGTGGTTGTAGCTGCATTGTTTCGTTGATGTTTACTTACAGACATCCATCTCAGCAGCAGGATGGGGGGTGCATGGTGGGAACATCCGCGCCTCGCTGAAGGTTCTGTTCAAGGCGGTTCGATTCCCCCTTCAGCGCATTTCTTCATGGAGTTTGTGTGTTCTCCCCCTGTTCTATGTGGATTTCCTCCGCGTGCTGCGGTTTCCTCCCACATCTCAAGAATAACAATCATTAATGAATTGGCTTCGAAAATCATTATATATGACGCAGTGTCTGGCAAATGTTGGCGCCAGTTAACCGCGTGGCTGACCGTGCCTCTGCGGCATTTTCCTGGCTATGCCTCTGGGTCATCCTCTCTTCGAACGGACGCCTTTGACACTGAACGAATATGCCCGACGTATTATAAATTATCATATTATCTCTGGTGTAGCACTTAATTCTGAGCCGGCGGATGCTGACACAGACCGGCATCCTCGTGTCGGGCAACACCATTAGCCTTGAGACTGTGCGTGTGATCCCGGTCACTGCAGCCACGACGGCTTAGCCCCAAAGTGTCACGAATTTCTTTCAGTCCCCCAGCTCTAATTTTATTTCATTCGTTGCATTTTATATAGAAGAGACTTTCACCCAGAGGTCCCAAGATGCTGCACGCAAGAGACGAGGGGGCATGCAGCTATGTGGTCAGCCGGCGCCAGCTCACCCCGCGCCCCCAGACACTGCATCCGACTGTGTATATTATGATGCTATTGGCCAATTAGTTAACGGATGTTTTAATTGCAGGAGGAAAACAGGAGACCCGGAGGAAAGCCAGGAGGAACAGGGGTAGAACACACAAACTCCGCGCATAGAGGCAAGCGAGATGGAAATCAAACCGCCCTGCATAAGACTTTCATTCTCTGGGTCACGTGACTTTACCACTGTGCCACCCTGCCACCCATTATATTACCATGACTACAGATTGAATGGTATTGTAATATTCCATCTGTTTTTCAGGTCCTATCGCCAGAGTAGAGGAGATTCTACTACTTAATCCCAATTCCTCCTCCACCCCCCCCCCCGACCTCCATGAGGTTCGGTCCATACCCTCGAACCCCACTGTCTCCAGACAGGTTGTCTGTGAAGTGGTAACACTTCTTTATTTGTTAAACAATCATTATGTTAGTTATTTTAGTTCTTCATTTATTTCTATTCATTACATTACTTTAATGTATCTACTCTAATGTTGTTGACGTGCCGTTCTTTCCGTAGATCTTTGCAGCGCTTTGTGACCCTCGGCTGAAAAGAGCTCTAGAAATGCAAATGTTATTATTATTAGATTATTCCCAAATGAGTAATTTTCAGTGTCATATTTCAGCATTGGGAAATGTGCCCAGCCCCGTTAACAGTGTTATTTATAGCTATTGGAGTAAACCGCATATCCCAGATGAAACCTGTGCAAAGCAGAGGAAGAACAAATAAATTCCACACAGAAAGGAATTGAGTCGGGAATTGAACCCAGGCCACACAGACTATGAGGCACGAGTGTTACATCATATGCAGCTCATGAAAAACCCGCCGTCACTTCCAGAAATTGCCTTTCTCTTTATTCTCGCTGAGCCCTAAATCCCGATCACTGCACGCCAGAATTGCAGCGTGGAAGTTGTATTGGCATTAAGCGGTTTAAAATCAGATCGGTCCTCATCTCGAGTAGATATACGGGTGCCACCGTTCCTTAATGAATGAGTGCCTCTGTAAAAAGATTTATGCATCCGCTCGCGACACATTTTAGATAATTAGCTGCTGGCTTCTCATACACGCTGAGGAACTTCCCACATCTCCAGCGACAGTTCCTGTGGCTTCCGTGACAAACCGCTCAGCATCGTTCACTCTCCCGTGAACAGCAGCAAGAGGGATTCCATTAATCATGGGACTCGATGTTTACAGTGCAGCTGGGCAATAGTGGCCGGCCCATGCAGAACGATGTGAGGTGCTGACGTTACCACTGCATAGCCCCCCTGGCAGCAAGGTGGTAACGTCAGGCTAACAATGGTGGTGTGTCACAAGACATCTGAACCACTCTGTACATCGCCATTCTGGAGCTTTGCTCATGGCGTTCTTTATAAACACGTTTATTTATCATTATGATTATTGGTGTTTTGAAGAGACATTTCATTTCTTAGCGGATCCTATGCTATTGTAAACGTGAATGTCTTTTGCACTAATAGTATAACGATGTTTTAATGGGCCTGTTTTTTTCTAAATTGAAAACCATGAAGGGATTTTAAAGTGTTTTGGTGTGCGTGCGATCTCACAAATTGCTCCGATTGTTCCGTTTGGCGGCGGGGCGCTAATTGCTTTCACCCGTTGTGCCGCGCCGAGGTTTCGAGTGGAGCGTGACGCCTCGTGACGTTAGCTGCGATCGCTGGAGATTCGCTCGCGGCGATTTTCTTTCGAGCTTCCCCAACTGCCACACTGTGAGCGCTGTGCCAGCACCTGGGTCACTCACACGATCAACATCATCACAAACAGCGCATTTGTTTGTTTAGGCCGCAGGCTGACAGTGCAGTTATCCATGCCTAAGGCGCCTTTGTGTGGCGTTTGTATGTTCTCTCCCTGTTTTTCATGGGCTTCCTCTGGGTTCCCGATATACCTCCCACATATATATTTTGAAAGTTAATAAACTCCCCATTTAACATCATCATAATTATGACGTAGTGTCTGGGAAATGTTGGCGACAATTCTTGGCTCTGAGCCCTTTCTGTGTGGAGTTTGCGCATTCTCCCAATGTCTGCGTGGGTTTTTGCTGGGTACTCCAGTTTTATTCGACAGTCTAAGATACACGCTGCCTAGGTTAATTGGCCCGCTGACTAAATTGGCCCCGGTGCTCCGTGATGAACTGTGTCCCACCCTAGGTCTAGCCCAAGTTATCTACCAACTCTCCCAAACCTCCCTGCTAGATAATGGGCAAGCCTGGCTGAAGCTGGTGGGCAAGCCTGGGTAAAGATACGTGGTCAGGAGTTAAAGCCATTCCCTGTTCACCTTGGGGTGCGATAGAGATGCCCTCTGGCGCCTACATATTTAACCACGTTTTTGACCACGTAATGTCTCTCCTGGTCGTCCTCACCACGATCCCGCAGCAACCGCGCCAACGTGGGGTCGTCCTCTGCTCCCTCTCACTCGACGGTTTATTAGAGCTACACGAGCTCGTAACCACAGTGCACACCTAGTCATACCACGTTAACTCGGAACAACTCAGCGACACGGCCACAACGATTTCACACCCAGCCACCACACCAACAACCCCACGTCCACTTTGTTCTCGCTTTATGTACCTCCCCCCAGACCTTCCAGAACTTTCGACGGCACACCACCAGGGTTGTTTACCACCTTGAATCCCACGGTTAACCACCCGTCGCCAATCAGCGCTGACCCGTGGCCTTGTCCAATCAAAGCGCTGTTACCCGGAAACCGCTCCCCCCCCCTGGCACAAGCGTCGAGATGCACCCTGCCTGGCACAGAGCAAGGCTTGGCACCACAGTTGTACCAGTGGCTGGTACAGGTACAATGTGAGGCTGATCGATGCCTGGGTGCAGTCAAGGGATGGCTCTTCAATGCTCAACTATGTTGCGTACGCCGACGATCTGGTAATTGCCGCTCACTGAAGAGGAGTTGGTGGCTTTGCTCTTGAACCTGGAACATGCCACAAGAGGTGGGATTCTACCATCAGCCCCACCTAACCAAGTATCTGCCTGGGTATTTTATGCTACCGAACACTGCACTCCCTCAGCTCTCCATGAGTGATGGAGCAGTTGTGGAGAGCGTGGAGACGTTTCCAGATATAGGCAGTGTGCTTATGGCTGGTTCAGATTGTCAACGGAGTCCTCAGTCCGAAACAGTCGGACAGCATTATATTTTCATCAGCTGCGTAACACTGTGTGGAATCTGCCTGGCCTGTCACTCCACACGAAACTTTGGGTGTTTTCAACTGCAATCATGTCCTTTCTTTATGGTTTGTGAATTTGTGATTTTTATGGTTTTGAAACGTGAACCCCCCCTGGCAGAACATCTGCGACAATTTAAAACTATCCTACTGGCCTGCCTTCGATCAAGCCTGGGTTTAACCACCTTGGATTTTGTGACGAGCTCATACATTTTCGAAAGATCAGCACAAAGTACAATTGTTGAGGTCCTCAGCCAGGTGAGGCTGCGTTGGCTAGATCAAGTAGCTCACATGCTCAGCAACCTTATTCCCAAGCAGCTTTTGTTTGGCTGGATGCAGGGGGCTAAACGGGCGTGGCACGGGCTGCATAATAGATCTAGATGTAATGACAAAGGACAGGAGGACCTGGAACTTTGTGGACTTACTGAAGACTGGTATCAGCGGTGTCAAAATCGACCTACATGGAGAAGGGTGGCGAAGAATGCTACAGGGCAGTTGGACGCAGTCGCCCTCCAACGGCAACGGAGGGCAGAGGAGCGATGCTCACACAACAAGCTGAGCGTCGGGCGGATAAAACACAGCAAGTTGGCACAGTAGGGAGCATAGGTGGTCCATCTGCGATTTATATCAGTCAGGCGACCAATAACACCTGGGTCTGTCCAATGACCTCCTGTCAGCGAGCCTTTGCCACTTCAACGTGGCTTCAAGGTGCATATGGCCTGGCACAGGCGCCGTGGTGACGTCACCGCCACTGAGTGGCGAATGGCGGTCGTTGTTGTTATTGTCACTATAATGAGTACGTGAGCACGTACGTGACTGCGTGACCAGAGGAAGTGATTTATAGCGGGCGGGGGACGGTCGGGGGGGGGGCGGACAGATAAGCGGTACGAGTGCGGTGAGCCGTCTGCGCGGTGGCGGGCGGCACCGAGACAATTCTCACTGCGGTAAATCTCACCGATACGAGCCGCCCCCCCCCCCGCGCGTGGATTCACGACGGAGGGTGGGCTCCGATGTTTATTTATTGTCGCCACGGAAGAGCACGTGTGCCGCGGCTGTCTCCCGTCTTGACTGGCCCGTCATTCCTGGGCCGTCATTCCTGCGCTGTCATTCTCACCTTTACTGTTTCCGGCCGTAAAGGTGTCGGGGATTTTTTTGGCCAGAAATGTCAGCTGAAAATTTGTAACGGTGCAAATGCGGCGTGCGCGCCACGTTGAAAGCTAGTGTGGAATTAAGGGGAAACTGACTCTAGGAATGCATCTGGGTTCACGTTCCCTTCAGAGCAAAGGGCTTACTTCTGAGATGTAAAATTACCATCCTAATTTAAGACCACGAACGCCAAATACATTCCCTCTGGCATTTCCACGCTGGGAGGGCAATGTATTGGTTATTTATTTACTATACACCAGCGGTCACAAATCTTTTAGAAGTGTCGTACCAAGAGTTAACTTATTCACTCGTATTTACGGTTGCGCGCGCTACCGTTGATTCTCTAGCCCTGTTAATGTAGTAAATAAAGCAATTGAATCATTGATCTGTTTACATCAAAGAGCAGTCGGGGCACACCCCAACGAGCCGGCCTCCACACCACCCGAGACCGCTCGTTGTCGCACTGGCGGCGCCACCAGTGACGAGGACGGGCGGCGTCTTTCCTTTGCAGCGCTTTCATTAACACCAACTCCGTGCCTTTCTGTGTGGAGTTTGCATGCTCTCCCCGTGTCCGCGTGGGTTTTCGCCGGGTACTCCGGTTTCCTCCCACAGTCCAAAAGCATGCTCCTGGATAGGTTGATTGGCTCGCAGACTAAAATTGTCCCGCAAATGCCTGGCGATGGACCGGCGTCCCGTCGTCGGGTGTATTCCTGCCTTACGCCCTATGTTTCCGGGATAGGCTCCGGCTTCACCGTGATCCTATATAGGATTAAGCGGTTTCAGATAATGAGGAGAGAATAACACTGCACGCTGCGTGTGCCAACCAAGCTCTCTCACCTCTCAACACGGCGCCGAGCCACGCCCTCTCGCCCAAACGGTCCGCCGTACCCAACATCATCGACGGTCAGCTGCCAAGCTCCCATCAGCGACTCTCCTCCGCTCTCTGCGCGCTTCCCTTATATATCCCTCACGTGTGTC
>JAZEWT010000007.1:7971735-8027982 GCA_036362905.1 Mordacia mordax | reverse complement strand
CGACCCGCACAGCCATTCGCACCATCGCTCTCCCGGCTCAAACCCCGGGCGGGCCCATGTGCACCCAGCCTGGCAAGCACGACACCCCCACTCAGCCATCCTCACCACCGCAATTCAGCACCGCTGTTGCGCACCCATGATATCGCGACACTCCTCAGTGCTCAATCGCTGGGCGTGGGTGTGCAAGTGCACATAGCCTGGCACGGCGCGGGGCTTGGCATCACAGAACTTTCATGGTGTAACATAGTTTAGAAGTTGACAGAGCAGTCGAGCACAGTTTTTTATCGGGGTTACTTTTTCAACTTAGTTTCTTCACTGTTTATTCGACTTTCATCGTGTGCGTCGCTCGGAATCATCTTGCGTGCCACTCATTGACACACATTCCATATGCTGCTGACGCCTGTGCCACACACCGAGGCTCGCCATGTATCGATGTTTCACACTTGCTTACCCAGGAAAGCCCCAATGAGTCTAGGGATTCCTTTTCAGAAGGTCACTGTCAGGTTTTCTCAGCAGCGCTGACATCACCGCTGTGCCTGATCCCATCCGAGTGATTTGCTGATAATTATTCAACGTTGGAACGTTCAGCCAATGCCCGTTGCATCGTTGGTTTGTTTTTACTCATTGTTGTTTATCACTGGCGGGTTCCCACCGCACAGTGGCTTGGCCCGTGAGTGGGTTTTCCCAACCTCCTGTTTGTATATCGGCAGCTGTAGGCGCCCAGCCCTGGACATGTACCTGGGCTACTCAGGCAACACGAGAGCCGTGCAAAGTCTCCGGAACAAATACGGCGCGGCGGCGGCAGCAGTGACAGCCACCATATCAGATAATAATAGGATTACATTGTAAAACTATGCGGCTTGGCTGCACAGCATTCGCCCAGTGTCGAAAGCATTCGTTCAAAAGCAGTTTGAAGGTGTGAGGAAACCATAGAGAGGAGTGGGAGTGGCAAGGCGGCCACGCGGTTAGCTGACACCAACATTTTCCAAGCACTGCATCATATATATTATGGGTAGAAACCAGAAAACCCAGAAGAAACCGATGCAAAACAGGAGAACACACAAGATGCCCGAGGTGGGGATTAGACTACTGAGGTGGTAATCGAGTCCCCTTTCCGTGAGGACCTTGTTTCTGTGATAGCACGGATGTTTTCACTGCACCAACCTGCCACCCAAACCATGGAGCGCGTTGGCAGACGCCAGTCTCCCATCAGTCGTGGGTCGCCGGCATGGAGAGAGCTCGCCATCGCAGTCGCGAGCTCCCATCGCGGCTCGCGGATCAATTTCGCAGTGGCAGCGTCAGTGACGATGATGCCTGCCACCCTGCTAGCGCTCTAAGCTGTCGTGTAAACTAACGCGCGAGTGTTTCCCATGTATCGGTGGTGCCACAGCTGCTCCCACTAATGCTGTCGCTAGCGGTGGTGCAGCAGTTAGCACGCCGGGTCATGAACCCAGCGACGTGAGTTTGATTCCCACTCATGGCCGCCACCAACCCGAGTGACGATTTTTTGAGCCGGTTTTAGAACTCCTTTAGTTTGACTCAGCCTCAAATGAGTACCTTGTAGTCCTATCTCTAATACTGAGACCCCCATCTCTAACACTGCGACTCCTATCTCTAACATTGAGACTCCCTTCTCGAACACTGTGATTCCCATCTCTAACACTGTGACTCATCCATTCCTCCTGCCGTTCAGGGATGCGCAGCTCTCTCGGTTGATTGATGCGGCTCAATGTTGTTGTGCCCGGATGATGGAAATCCTCTGAACTGCGCCTGCTCGGGAACATTTATTCCATCCATGATTGTAGCAGAATTATATACTTTTTAAACGCTTATTTTTTGTCCTATATTGAGTTGCTACTTTACGTCTTTCGGTTGGGCTGTCCTGATGTTATGGACATGCCGTTCTCTCCACAGCTCGGATTTGTACTTAAATAAAAACTTCAAAAAAACGTTATTGCTGATTTGCCGTTCTTATCTCGTTGTTGATGTTTCCGTTTTCTCCGTGGCTCTGTGGAGCGCTTTGTGACCCTTGGGTGATGAGCGCTCTAGAAATGCAATTATTATTATTATACGATAAATGTTACTTTAAACCATTTCCCAATATATGTATTATAAACACTGATAATTTTCCACTTTCAAATTATAGTTGAATTTCTGATGATATTTTACTTGTCGTACTGCAACGATATGTATAGATATTTTTTAAACCCCAATTTTTTTAAATTGTTGCTGATTTTCGGTTCTCGTGCTGTTGTTGTTGACCCCTCTGCCCCGTCAGTGGCAGGCCATCTCGCTCACCATGATCGAGAAGGTGCAGATCGCAGCCGTCATCCTCGGCTGCCTCTTCCTCGTGGCGAGCATCTTGTGGCTCGTCTGGTCGGCTTTCAGCACGTCGGCTCGCTGGCAGCGCCAGGACATGCTCTTCCAAATCTGCTACGGCATGTATGGCTTCATGGATCTTGTGTGCATAGGTGAGTACGGGTCACCTGGGCAGGTGTGGTGGCCAGGAGAGTCGTCTCGTTCCGTACCGGTGTGGGAGCAGCAGTCCTGATGGTCACGATCGCATCACGGCAAAATAAAAAAATATATATGCCACGCACTCCGTAACCCAACTGTGGCGCCTCTCTCTGTGGAGTTTGTGTATTCTCTCACCCTGTTCTACACACGTTTCCTGCGGTCACTGAGCAAAACATAATGTAACCGGCAAGGTGCAGGCGGTCCTCAACTGGTGAATTCCCAACTTACGAATGCTCGTACTTACAAGCGAGCTTCCATAAGTATAGACTGTAACTTCACGCGGAATACTGTACAATATTAGATATCGTGTTCCATCTTTATGTTTTATATGCTATACATATCTACAATAATACAAATAACGTCAAAATTCTGCAAGCGTCGAGTGTATGACTGCGTCGGATATGGTACAGTATAATATAATATACTGTACGTGTTCTGACTGGCGAACAAATCGACTAATGAGTGGAACTCAGGAACGGAGGCCGTTGTTCATAACCTAGGGAACCCCGTATTGGCCAAATATCCTCAATGCTGAAATATTACTTGAAATGTACTCATTTAGGTAGCGGATAGCAGCATCATCGCCCCTACCGCGAGACCTCTCCAGGACCCTCCTGAGACTAAGTCTTAAGACTCAGTGAAGCTTTCCTGGGTACACGAGTGGAATAGTAATAGTAACATTACGCTATTTTATAATGCCGATCATAATAGTAACATGAATACACTGTTTTGAAGGCTCACAGAGAAGGTGTTGCATTGCATGTGTGGCCGTGGTTATTTGCCTATTTGCGTGAACTCTTTCCGCGCGTTTCGCTCGAGATGCACGCACGCTAATTGCGAGAGCACAGTCGTGCGGTTAGCCTGGAAGAACCGAGTAAGAATGGCAACATCGGCATTTCCCTGTCATGGCGAAAACGTTAAATGAAACTGACTATTCCTTTCCGGACCTGGTTTTTTTGTTTCGGTGTAGCTGTGTCTCCTTTATGGCGTTTATCCTCTGACGTTGGGGGCATCATCAGGTTTCCTGGGACCGTCGTGAAGGAACGAGGAGGGTGCTTGACACGTTTATCTTGAAAGCACAGCTCTGGAATGAAATTGTCATGCATCAAGCTGTGAAAACCGACATTAATAATTCACATTAACAATTCCTAATGCATGGTGCAGTGTTTGTTCATTTCGAAGATATCCGTGCAACGCGAGAATGACTCAGAGGTGAGGGATAATTACTGGGAGGCGGAAGTGGAAGGTGGTCACAGGATTATCCGGCGCCAACATTTTCTGCGGACTGCCCTATATATTATAATGTGGTCGAACAATTAAAGCATTTTTTATGGCAGAAAACCACCAAGCCTTTATAAAACCCATGCAGAAAAGTGGGAGAATACACAAAATTAGGGTTACCATCTGTCCTTTATTTCCCACGACTGTCCTCCTTTTTGGGGGCCGTTGTCCTGGCGAATGTATAAGTGTTGCTAGAACTAATGAGGCTTCAACGTCTGGGTTGTTGGTCGCACAGGGAAAAGTCGTCCCTCTCCCTCAGTCTGTGTAGCTCCACGACGCTCCCCTAGAGTAGTCACTCCACACAAACTCCGCACAGAACCTCGCCCCGAGGCGGGTATCGAACCGCGGCAAACTGGACCGTCTTTCTGCGAGGAGGCGCGGATGTGACCGCCGTGCTAGCGAGGCGAGGCGGCGTGCGGGCAGAACGACAGTGATGATGAGGGTTCGCTCGTCTGCCGCGCACGTGCCGTCCCGTTTCCGTTATTTGGCTTCGAATGTGGTGTCGACACAAGACTGATGAGCTTGCCCTTTTCTTCCGTCGAGATCCTCGCTCCTTATCGGACTTTAAAAACAAAATAGCGGAAGGCGACACAAACATGATATTTACTTCGTGGTATCTCTCTCAAGCCGGATTGTTTTGTATACACATTGTGTTGGCCTTGCATAGAACATTTCCAGTTCTATTTTTTTCTTCAAACAATCCATCTTGTCGCCCGGAAGATTACGCCGCTACATTTTGTTCCACGGAATAATTACTTTGTAATCGCCATTGCTCGAAACACGCAGGCACAGATGCTGCGCTGTAGGACGGCTGTGCAGAGGCAACATCCGCGCCAACTTACAATCAGAAGTCCCTGCTCGAGGAGTTCGATTCCCACCTCGGGCACCTTTCTGTATCGAGATTGTGTTCTCTCCCTGTTCTGCCTGCGTTTCTTCCAATAACTAAAAATCACTCATTAATTGGTTGATGACATCATAATATGTAGGATGCAACATCTGACATATGTTGACTGCTTTCCCCATCTCCACCTCTTCACGGTTTCCTCCCTGTGCCTCTGAGTCGTTCTCTTTTCAAACTAAGTCATTTGACATTGGACGAATACTGTGCAGCTATGCGATATATAAATTGTAACATTGAACGTACCCCCCCTGATATGAAACATTGGCAAGACTCTCTTGAAAATAAGTCATACGACTTGATAAGGCTTTCGCGATTAATAAACGCATAAGAATATTTTTGGCAGATAAGAGTATTTACACCGCTGTGACCAGGTCATATGGGCAGCACGGTGGCATCGTGAATAGCGTAGCTGACTCAAAGCGCAGAACGTCCTGGGTCCAATCCCTAGCTCAAATGCTTTCCTATGTACACCTTGCATGTCCACCCCGTGTCCACGTGGGATTCGCCGGGTGCTCAGATTTCCTCATACAGTCCAAAAAAACGTTGCTTACGTTAATTGTCCTGATTACATTGCCCCTTAGTACCCTGAGATGTTGTTACTTGCTTACCCCTCCCTACTGGGCAACTGTTAAATAGAGCTACACAACTCAACGATTTCTGATAGCTTACATGCAGACTAACAGTTCCGTGATGCACAGAGTGCGAGGCTGTGGGGGGCTCAGTGGGGGAGTGGGATGCACCTGGCACCTGTTACTATGGAGGAGTGGGGGGCCGGAGGGTTGGAGGGTTCAGCTAGACTGCAGAGATGCGCGCACAGTAATGAAATAATAATACATACATATATTAACGCCGCGTGGAAGAGTATTCATTCAGGAGGTGGAGGGAACGTGGCTACACGGTTAGTCCGCACCAAAATTTACCAAACACTGCATTATGATGTTTTTTGGTCAATTAATGATTGTTTTTTTTTAGCTGTAAGAGGAAAACAGAGAACACACAAACTGCGCGCACAGAGCTTCCCACTGCGGTAGTCGAACCGCTTCAGGCAGGAGCTTCATTCCGTTGAGAGGCGCGAATGTCACCACTGTGCCATCCTGAGCCCTTTTGCCATCCAACCATCATGATCAAAGGTGGGCACTCACTCGCTGCTGTCAGACTGCACAGCTCAGGCGTGCGTTAAAACGACCGTTCTTTACGCAGCTCAACCGATGTATTAATAACTCCGCATGCATTAATCCCCTTTTGATACACGTGAACAAAAAACGGCACTCGTGATCAAAATTTCATCGCGATTAAATAATCAAAGTATGGCACGTTTTGTCCCTGTACCAGACCTTTGAAGACATTATAAATCAATAATTGGGTGTCACTGAATAATTACCGCTCGTGTTTTTAGATCAGTATCCGCGCTTGCACGAACGCACCGCGTATCCTCACGTGTTTGTTTAACGAGAAACCGGCTACTTCCTATGCAAGTCACGTAACCTCACGTTGACCCGTTGCTCAATGTACTATTTACAACGTAGCTTTCATATCCTGTCTGTACGCGGTGAGCGCGCGTGTGCCCGTACCCCCTGCGGTCATATGCTCATCGCCAGCTCGCTCTGCTTTAATCCTGGCGCTCCAGGTTCCATTGCTGGCTCTGCACATCGGCACAGTGGTAAAGTCCACGCCTCCTCGCGGGGAGAAAGTTCTCCCCAAGGTGGCTTCATTTCCACCTCGAGTGCCTATCTGTGCGGAATTTGTGTTCTCTCCCCCTGTTTCGCGTGAGTTTCCTCCCAGTTTTCCAGTTTCCTCCAACAACAAAACACTCGTTCAATGTTCCTCCTCTCTCCTTCTCGTGGCGTCACTCATTGGAGACATCATCAGGCGTTGTGATAGTGCCTCTAATGCGGGGCGCAAAACGTCGCGAAGGAGAGAGGGGGAACACTCGACACGACTGTCCAGAAATAACTGCTGTGCAGAGCGATTTCCACACATCGAGCCGTGAAAACCTACATCGGCACACTCACTGAATAATTGGCTGATACAATCATAATATATGACACAGTGCCTGACCGCAGCCTCCCCACTACCCACTTCTCTGTGGTTTCCTCGCACCTCTAAATCGTTCTGTCTTCGAACACCTTTGGTACTAATAGCAATAATAAATACAATTTAAAGGCACGCAAATTTAGTCAATTTCAAAGATATGCACTCAGAGGCACGACGTAACCTGCGAGGTGGGTCAAGCCACTCGGTCAAGCGGCACCAACCCGCTAGACACTGCATGAGATATGTTACGTTGTCGGCCAATTATTTGTTTATTATGTTTTAGTTGTGGGAGGAAATCGGAGAACCCCGACGAAACCCACGCAGGACAGGGTGAGAGAACACACAAAATCCGCACAGAAAGGCGCATGGAGGTAGGAATCGAACCACCTCGGGCAGGACAAGATTTTTAGGAGGTGCGGATTTTAACCATTGCTGCCGAGTGAGTGAATCTGCGTGATGCGTTATGTCTTGCGTTGGCGTGGCTTGGTTTGAGCAATCGATGCGGAGTCGCAGCGATCAACGTGGGCTGGTGCTGGTCACCGGCTCGGACACTAGAACGTCGTGTGGCGTGCCGCCCTTCAAAGGGACATCGAACGTAATCTCAGGTTGAGACAAGAGGTACGGCTACTCTTGTTAATAGTATCGAACCTGCGCGATCTCAGCCCAGCCAAACCCACGATGACTTTGTTTGAAGTCATCGTCATTTCCCCCTCCCAGTGTGACTCATGGAAAATAAGCTCGCACTGTTATTGACGTAAGCGTAATGTCGGGACAATTATGACGCTCGCACATTTCAGTGATAAGTGCCCGGGATCCAATCCCGACTCGGTTGGCTACTCGTGTAGCCTTCGTGTGTTCTCCCTCTGTTCTCTATGGGTTTGCTCTGGATTCTAGAGTTTCCTCTCATTGTCGACTACACAATACTGTTAATATTGGTAGAATGCCCCAGTGCTAAAAAATACCTGGCATTGCACAGGGTAGCAACATTGCCCGTGTAGCCGGTTCCAACGTGCACCGTCTCTCTGTACCCAACGATACGGCCACCAACTGCACGAGAGATTGCAAGCTGGCGCTTCGGCCAGCTAGAATGTCAGACAACCAGGTGAACTCCGTGCGCATGGGTGCACCGTGTGTGTGGGAGGGAGGTATTCTGATGATAAAGTTCTACATTGTGTCTTTTTTGAATCTCCCTCGCGCTCTGCATACGCCGCTGGTCCACCGACGCTCGTTACTCTTCTTCCGCCGTCTCGGACTTGATTCCACACGTAACTTCTCTCGAAATGATTATATTTGTTAACTTTGCAGACACGGCGCCTCCAACCGCAACATCCACGCGTTATAATCACGTTAACTTCCTCCCGCTCACCTTGCCACATTTCCCTCCGACTAAAGCACTGTCCGCTCAAAACATATAGGCTGTATGATGTTTAACATGTCAACAGACTTTAGGAAATATCACGAAATATAACATTCTGCATTAACACCACCGTTATCTCATCCAATACAGCCAAGATGGCCGCCTCAGAGGACCGCTTGTTTTCCGTCGAAACCCCTTAATTGGCAACATCACTATCAACTCACTACTACCGCATTACTCGTCTCAACCCGACCATCAAACGTTCAACACTTCAAACACCCTAAACGAATACTACAAAGTTATCGCTTCTATAATGCGCAATCTTGACGCGCGAGAAAACCGTAGCGAACATCATTCACGTACCTGCAACCGCAGATAGTGCAACACATCTTACTATGAAACAGACCCTCTAAATATTTCTTACATGTGCACTTTCTCATTTTAGCACGTTTAGTGAAATGTTCGGGTCGACAGAACAATGCGGCTCACCTTGCCACATTTCCCTGCGACTAAAGCACTGACGTCTGAAGGTGAGCGTTGCTCACTGTACGTGAATCGGGAGTAATGTGAATACAACTGCATCATTCCCCAACTAATATTAATATGTGCGGCATATATTACGTGCAACTCATCTCATCCGTTAACACTGGTAACACCCGCCTCCTGCAAAAAAACTGGTAGCACCCTCAGTGAAGAAGTGCCTTGACACTGTGAAGCTTATCTTGGTAAAAAAAAAGGTTATAAGTAATATCTACACCACTGTGGTGTGTGTATAGAGGTGAGTCAGGCTAAAATGCTACATGCGGATTTTATAGAATTATATTTAGTGTATTTTTAAAAGCTACGTAGCACTGTGTGTGCTTTTTGTAGATCTTTCTTATCTGTTGGAAAACAGACGTGACACAAATGTACCTTTGCGCCCGCACTTTGGTGCAATAACCGAGCATTTCCTCTCCACAGTGATGGGGCTTCGATGGCTTTGCGCTGAGCAGGGAAAAGAAACGCAGACACAACGTTGTTCCATTGATTCGGCCAGAGGAGAGCGGGCCACGGAGATGAGCTCCATCTATCACAGCGGTGGCCCTCATTATGTTTTGGCCATTTGTAACTTGAGGATAGTGAATGTTTGGGATTTGAATTCTTTACTCCGACACGCAGTTGTGTTGCTTACTTGCATCTCGTAGTTTGAATGCACAACACGTTCCCCGCATCGTGTCTTCTCCGCGCTGTTACCGCCTGACAAGTTACAACAGTCTGGTCAGCGTGGCATATTAATATTTCCAAATTGAACAAAAAAAACTTTATAAAAATAAATTCTTCAAATATTTCCCATAAAACCGAGTATTAAAACGTAATTGCCAGAACATTTCCGTAAATACTAATACCGGCTGGGCTGAGAAGCAACTTTTCCCTCGGCACGCCCAGGCCATGGGGCCATTAGGAGCAGGCAGATGCCATCTTCTAATGATTTGTGGCGGAACTGGAGGCACCGGGTGAATAACACTTATTCAGAGATTCTGTGACGGTTTCTTTCATGCGGTTGTCTTATAAAGCATTTGCATTTTTTGTATCGACATGTGACCTCCTTTCGTCAGTCCGCTGCTGGATGGGCTGCTTGACTCACTATTTACTTATTCTTGACATTTCTAATCTGGTCAGAGGCCTAACCTTTTGGGCGGCAGGGTGGTGCAGTGCTAACATCTGCGCCTCACAGAAAAAACGTGCTGCCCATTGCAGTTTTATTTCCACATCGGGCGCCTTGCTTTGCAGAGTTTGTTTGTTCTCCCCCTGTTCTGCTTGGGTTTCCTCCAGGTTCTCTGGTTTCCTGCCACAACTAATAAAACAGATGTTACCACTCCAAAGACACCCTGCTGCCCATGGGAATAGCGCCACAGATGCAGCCAGAGTCCCAGTAGATTGCGCTCTAACCGAGATGTAGGTGAGTGCTCTAACAACCAGCTGAGCCAGTGAGAACCCCGCGTTTTAGACTCGCAGGAATTTGCAGACTCATCAGGAGCATTACGTGACCCCTGCCCTCTGTTAATGAAACTGGATGGACGCCCGTGAACCAAACCCAAAATCACGAATTTCATGCTGTTCCTTACGATGGATTGTTTCACATTGAAATTTTGTAAAAAAAACTATTACTATTGCATTTTTTGCGACCGCAGGTTGGGGTAGTTGTAACATTCTGTGTCATAGAGTCCTGCCAGAGGTAGTTCAATTCCTGCGTTGGGCACCTTTCAGTGTGGAGTTGGTATTCTAGCCCAGGTTGGTGCTGGCTGACCACCTAGTTGACGCCCCCCCACCTCCTGTGCTTTCCTCGTGCGCCTATATGTCTGTGTCTCGTCCGTGACCAGGCTTGGGATTTGCGTGGGGCATTAGAAACAAATTACTATCGATGTATATTTGTTACATTGCAATGTGTGCAGCATGTATTTACCCATTACGCTTGTTTGCTGGTGGATTTGGTAGAGGGAGGAACGATGCCAGAGGGAAGTGAGTTATTCAAGAGATTATTGATGAAAGTGGCAAAGGATTAGAAATTTGTCCAGGTGATTTTGGATGGGAAGGGATCCAGGGTGCAGTTTGTGGGTCGAGATCTGGTAACTAAATAAGAGACATCGGATTTCATTAATTCAGAAAATTTCAAGAGTTTTGAGATCAAGGTAGGTAGAGAAACATTTATTGAGGTATCGGTTGTTGGTTGAACCTGGGTAGAGATAGAGTGGGCTTCAGTTTTTTTCTGAGAAAAATCCATGTAATCTTTATTTGTGAAGTGAGGTGAGGGTGAATGACTGGTTGGACGAAGGAGCCGATTAATGGTAGCGAAAACAATCTTAGGCTCGTCGCAGGTATCATCCAGAATACTGGAAAAATGGTTGATACAGGCACAGTCAAGTGCCCTCCGGTAGTAGAGGATTTGGTCCTTAAAGATTTGAGCATGAACAGTGAGGCCAGATTTTCTCCAAGTCCGTTCAGTCCTGCATGCATTCGCTTTGAGATCCCTGAGTTCAGCAGTATACCAGGGGGATGGTTTTCGGCCTGAGGTATAACGTTATTTTAATGGGGCCAAATCATCCCATATACTTAATAGCAGGCTGTTGTAAGTTTCTACTGTCGCATTGGAGGTAGAGTGAGCCGAGGAAGAGAGTGATGAACTTTTGATTCCTGCCGTGAATATGATTAGAGTGAGGACGTTAAGCTTTAGAATTTGGATTTGGTGCTTGGCAATGGAAATGGGAGGCGGCACTGGAAGATCAAACCACACAGCGGAGAATCAGACAGAGCAGGATGAGTGACGGACAGGTTGTTACCGATAAGCCCCATGAGCAAACCAAGTCGAGAGTATGGCCTCATCTGTGAGCAGCAGATGTCACGTGTTGAGTGAAACAAAGTGAGTTGAGAGTGGTCTTAAGAGAGTTAACATGAAAGTCGAAGTCGCCAAGAATCAGGATCTTTTCAGAACTGGAGCACAGTTTAGAAAGCAACTCAGACAGTTCATTGACAAAAGAAGTGGAGGCTCCAGGTGGGCGGTAGAGCAGCTCCAACTTCGCAAGTTGAGCCGACCTCCAATTCAGAGTTTTATGCTCAAATGAATTGAAAGCCGGAAATGGAATTGGTCGGATGTCGGCAGTAGCACGGTCGGGACTGCAGGGCCCTCACCGCGGCCATGAGGGGCACTTACGGTGGTTTTTTGCAAGCAACGTCGAGCTGCAAATGGTCTAAACTTGTTGTTTCATCCGCACCCGATATGTAGGGCTTAGTACAGGGATGGGGGTAAGGCAATCAATTGAAGGTAGATTAATGAGCTTTTTGTTGCCAACACCCCGATGGATGTCATGAAGGCATCGAAGTGTCATCAGCTCACGGCAAATGGCCAGAAGGTTAGGGGTACAGCGAACTGATGTAGGAATCAAGTTCTTTGTTATCTAGGTACCAAATATATGTTACCTAGGTTATTATTTTTCCTGACCAAGTTGCCGCTAGTACCCTGAGTTGTTGTAACTTACTTAACCCTTCCCACTAGGCAACTCTTAAATAGAGCTACACAACTCAACGATTTCTTATAGCTTGCATGCAGACTGACAGCTCGGTGATGCATAGAGTGCGAGGCTCTGGGGGGGGGGCTCAGTGGGGGAGTGGGATGCACCTGGCACACCTGTTGCTGTGGAGGAGTGGGGGTGGTGCGGTTAGGCTCAGCCAGACTTCATCTCGCCTGCAGAGATGCGCGTACAATGATGGTGACTTACCCATCCCCCGCCTCTCTGTGGTTTCCTCGGTGCCTCTCCGTCATTCTCTTGTCTGTTCCACATTGAATGCATGTGTGTGACGCGCTGTAAATCGCAATCGTTATTACAAATATTATAAAAAAAAATTCAAACAAATTCCTTCCCACTTTATTTCATCAGCCTGAACTCAATCCACTCACGTTAATGCCACTTCTCCTGTTTGTTTTTGCGTTACGTTTGTACTACAGTTATTTTATTCAAGACATGGTTACTTCTGTCTTTGTTTTTTTTTTACTCATATTTAGCTTGATCCCAATTTTTCAGCTTCAGCTGTCAGATTATTCAATCATGTTCTTTTACTGGCATCTGCTACGAACGGGTTGCGCGCCTGAGTTCCGTTCCTATGTCGATTTGTTCGCAAGTCGGAACACAGAACATGCATTGCATGATCAATACGGGCTTAATCCTGTACAGGGTCGCAGGGGGAGAGGGGAGCCTGTGCCGGCCCACAGAGGGCGATAGGCGGGTGATACCCAGGATGTGACGCCAGTACATCGTAGGGCACACTTTTAAAAGTGATTTACTCAGCAGGCCAAATAACCTAGGCAAGCGTGTATTTGGGCAGTGGGGGGAAAGCGGAGTACACACAGACTCCACACAGAAAAGCACCTGAACCGAGAATCGAACCTGGGTTTTCTTGCTGTGAGACGACAGCGCTACTAACTACGCCACCGCGCAGTATTTAATGTTAAACTGCACTGTATACGAAGCAGTAATGCACTCGATAAGAATCACTCTCCACAGGGATTCTTTTGGGATAGCCGTGTGGAGCGTCCGTACTCTGTCCTTGGTGACATTTCGCCTGGCGATGCCTCCAATGTGGGAGGCGAAGGAGAGAGAGGGAATGCTCGTCCCGACTCTCCTGTGAGCTGTGGTCCCCCGCAGCGGTGAACGTGCGCTGTGGTTCGCGTGCACCTCGCTACGTCTGCGTGTGCAGCCGACAACAAACCCCCACCAGTGGCAGCAATAACGCCCACAGCGTGTCGAACAGAAGTAAATGTGAGTCATCCCCGAATGTATACGCACCCTGACAGTGTTGGCATTATTATTCGTAAAGGCAGTCAGAGCAACGTCGGGAGGAGTGTGGATTTAAATAATTTATGTCAGCTTTTTCATGTCGGGAATACCGATGAGGGAGGGAGTGAGATGTTATCAATGCCAGCGTGGACTGCCTTTTGTGCGTCGAGATGTTGTGTCTCTTGTGGTGACTGGGGAGTGGTGACACACTGTTTAGGCCACTACTCTATGAACCCTTCTGTGAAAAGAGTTCAATTCCGGCTCTCGACAGTGGTGAATATTTGAACCGGTCCTGATTCTCCCCTAGATTAGGGGTTCGCAACCTTTTGCACCTCAAGGCCCTCGTGCCCCCCTCTGGCCTAGTCTGCACGGACCACTAAGTGGCGATCACAGGCTACTGATGGGTTATGATTCACTGAATAAGCATGGTGGCCCTAGATCAGCGCAGCCAAAAATGAATACCTGATGTTGTGCATTCTAAACATCGGCACTGGGGAGATAAAGATGGCCAACGTAATGGCCATCCTCTCCCTCGTGCGTCGTGCTGGAATTCATAGATACTCGCGAAAAGCACTTGCTCGAACAGTATGTTCAAGGCTATATGGGGCATCTTTCTTTGCCTTTAGGGAGCTCGTTGTTTTTTTTCCGCACTGCTGGGCCAGAGCGGACTGTTTGACTCCGCCAGCTGATGAGGATTTTATTCGACAATATAAATCAGCGGGCATAATCTCCTGCAGTGCTTTCTGTGAGTCACTGGCACAGTGATGGATACCGAGTGTGCGTTTAAACACGCTATTGCATTTACAGCCACCATCCAGCTCAAGTGAGGATGGAGCTGGTACTGAGCTCCAGGTGGCAGGGTGTCGGTACAGTGGTGACGTCTGCATCTCGCAGAAATAAGGCCCTCAATGAACACGTTGATTCCTGCCTTTTTACGTTTCCATAGAGTTTCTGCGTTCTCCTCCATGTTCCGCGTTGGGTTTCATTTGAGTTCTTCCTGAATTGGCCAATTCCATTATGCTATAAAATATACAATATCTTGCAAATAATGGTGCCAGGTGACTGCATGGCTGCCTTTTTTCTCCCCGCCCCTATGCAGTTTCCTTGCATCTCTGAATCGTTCTGTTGGAATGAATACCTTCGACATTGAACGGATATGCCCGGTGATGTGTTATACATTGTAATGGTATTGTTACTAATATCACATTAGGCACCAGCTGTACTTGTGACGACGATGCTGAGCACAGCATCCCGGTCATTCTCATCAGAGGTGTCTACATCTCTTCCCATGTTCACTGACGGATGTCAATTTATAAAGAAGTTAATCATATTTTCGTCACCATGCAGCGATTGGATCAGTGGTTTTACCCCTCCAAAGTCTACTTTCTGCGGTGACAAAAGTCATGTGACAAAGTTTGCTTAAAAAAAAGTTATTGTTGTTGATATGCTGTTCATATATCGTTGTTGCTCACATGCCGTTCTCTCCGCAGTTCTGTGCAGCGCTTTGTGACCCTTGGATAAAAAGCGCTTTAGAAGTGCAATTATTATTGTTAAATACTTACAGTGTTTTGTTTCCAATAAAAGTCGGCCTAGATCTGTGGAGGCCCTACCGGGGTCTGCAGAGGCCCTGCCGGAGTCTGTGAATGCCATGTCTGGGTTTATGAAGGCCACGCCTGGGTCTGTCTGGAGGCCACGCCTGGGTCTGTCTGGAGGCCACGCTTGGGTCTGTCTGGAGGCCACGCCTGGGTCTGTCTGGAGTCCATGCCTGGGTCTGTCTGGAGGCCACGCCTGGGCCTGTCTGGAGGCCACGCCTGGGTCTGTCTGGAGGCCACGCTTGGGTCTGTCTGGAGGCCACGCCTGGGTCTGTCTGGAGGCCACGCCTGGGTCTGTCTGGAGGCCACGCCTGGGTCTGTCTGGAGGCCACGCCTGGGTCTGTCTGGAGGCCATGCCTGGGTCTGTCGAATGGGCTTTGTTGCCCCTGGCTGTCATCGCCACATTTATAAAATGCAGGACAGAGTGCACCGTCTCCTTCATGTCATCCCCATGGTTTGTTAGTGTTCTGTGAAGAGGTTGAGTTAAAACTCTCTCTCGCATTATAATTTCTAATATGAAACGTGATAACCACGGTCACGCTTTAATTTCACTGCACATCAAAGGAACATGATGTCCCATGCAAGCAATCATGAGTAATGCGTTAACTTGCATTCCAAAGCAATACGTCTTTATAGATCTGTGCCTTCATAAAAACACTGCGTATTATTATTAATTGAAAATATACCGTGAAGGTTTTGATAAATCGATGTGTTACTTGTGATCTACAAAGAGCCCCCCCCCCCCACAGTGCAATTAAATAATGTTCGAAAATTGTCTT
Organism: Mordacia mordax; assembly: GCA_036362905.1. Taxonomy (NCBI): domain Eukaryota; kingdom Metazoa; phylum Chordata; class Hyperoartia; order Petromyzontiformes; family Petromyzontidae; genus Mordacia; species Mordacia mordax. The sequence continues at coordinate 8,012,212 of JAZEWT010000007.1, read as the reverse complement.
AATACTGCAGTTCCCTTGTTCATCAGTTGAAGGTCAGACGTGAGGATGGACAGATGGTGCAATACCTGAGGCGCAAATCCAGCGTTCGGCGCCGCCACAGCTGCCGTCCTGCGTGTGGTGCCACAGAAATGAATCCATAGCGCGAGGGATGCAGCTTCTCCCCCTTACGAGCCCATCAATCATCTCTCGTCTAGCTGCGTGTGCGCGCTTCCACCGCAGCCGAGTTTATTTGTGCATTGTATTAGCGTGGAGTTTCGCACGCAGTTCTATTTTACGTTTTTGAATTCCAGCCCAATTTCAGTTTCAACCACCCATTTGTGTAAGGTTTCATTACTTCGTAATGTCGTTAAGTGACTATTAAACACTGCTTTTTCACTATTTATGGACCTCTCTGAGCAATACTTTACTTATGCAAATTCCTCAGCCTCGAAAAGATCAGACCTCAGTAAAGTGAGTCAATCCACAGTGGATCCCCTCTCGGCATACGCTGTGCAGACGCTGTGACAAGTTAAAAAAGTACGGTTTGTAATGCGCCCAAATGTTTGCACCTGATCAAATACAAGACACAGATATAGAGGCGTGGGGATATCGCAAGGGGGGGGGGGAGGAGGAAATCAGTCAAGTGATCTGCCGGCGCCAATCCACCAGAAACTTCTTCCCATATGTCCGTGCGTCGGTACTGATTTAAACTCAAAAGATACATTGAGACATTTTATCTATTTTTAACAACTGTTAAGTGTGGAGGGATGAACGAGTAAAAAATGGAGAAAAATATTATCGGATAATTTATTGATGAGTGTTTTTTAGTTGTGGGAGGCGACTGGAGAGCCCAGAGCGAAACCACAAAGGACATTGGGGTTAAACACTAACTCTGAACAGGAAAGCGCCGAGGCAGGCATTGAATCACATTTTATTTCTGTGCATTACCGTTGTTATCACTACGCCACGTCATGTGCAGTTCCTGCCAGAATTTTCATCAAAAGTAAGCAAACGGACGCGTGTTTGATATCCAGTTAGAAGTTAAACATTTGTTTTAATGCCATTAGCTTAATTTCCTTTCACGATGGAGCAGTTTAATGTCATGACGCAGCATACGAATGTGAAATACGTGTATAAGTGCGAATTTGCATTCAACGTTACCGGTGAGGATGTGTCATGCATCTGTGAAGTGGAATGCGTGGCGTTACTGTACGCTGTCAGTGCGGAGATTACATGTTGTACTTTCAAACATTATTTTAACGGATCTTTAAGCAACGGAATTCGAAAGCAACAGACGCTACCCACAGCGGTCTGCATTGTAAATAATCGAAATGTATTTTTTATCTTGGTGTTTTTATTGTTGCTATAAGATGCGTGTATTACCCTATTTAATGGTGTTCATAATATATGTATCATAAGATATTTTCATTTCTCTGTGCATAAGATATGATGATCTTTTATATGTATAGAAGATATGATGATTTTCTATACATATAAACATCTGGATTTAACGGACTTTTCCCCCATTTGTCCGTTAAATGAAGCTAAGCTCGATTCATAGTTTGGTTCACAAATGTGGCTTGGCCTTCCCTCGGTTGTCTGAGCCTAAAATAAATATCTGGCACGCCGGTGAGATAATAATGTAGTACACCATTATTACAGGGCGGCGCGGTGGCGCAGTGGTTAGCGCTGACGCCTCACAGCAAGAAGGTCCCGGGTTCGAGTCTCTCGGCTCCGGTGCCTTTCTGTGTGGAGTTTGCATGCTCTCCCCGTGTCCGCGTGGGTTTTCGCCGGGTACTCCGGTTTCCTCCCACAGTCCAAAAGCATGCTCCTGGATAGGTTGATTGGCTCGCAGACTAAAATTGTCCCGCAATGCCCGGCGATGGACCGGCGTCCCGTCGTCGGGTGTATTCCTGCCTTACGCCCTATGTTTCCGGGATAGGCTCTGGCTTCACCGTGACCCTATATAGGATTAAGCGGTTTCAGATAATGAGATGAGATGAGACCATTATTACAATTATTACAATAATTATAATTACAATTATACATTATACATTTGCACCGATGTACTGATGTAGGTTTTCACGCCTCACACGTTGGAGGCAAAACGTCACGAAGGAGGAAGGAGGAGCGATTGACGCGGCTATCCCCGAAAGAGCAACTTTTAGAAACAATCATCGTACATTAGCACCTTTCACCCAGAAGTCTCAAAGTGCTGCAGGAAACTGCGCAGAGGCGGTTCGGGAGACAGCCACGTGGCCTGCCAGTGCCAACCAGACATTGCATCCTATATGTTGTGAAGTTATCCACCACTTAATGAGTATTTATTTGCTATGGGAGTGAAACCCGATAACCTGGAGGAACACACCCGGAACAGGCATAAAACACACAAATTATGCACAGAAACCTACCCGAGGTGGGACTCCAACCACCTTATGCAGGACCCTCTTTCTATGAGGCACGACTGTTAACCACAGCACCACCCTGCCGCCCAGATTATCGTTGGCATTACGGAGAATAGGAAAGGCATTGAAACCACCACCATCGTGTGCGTTGTTCCCATCGTAAGAGGTGCTGGATAACGGTGCTTGCTGCCTACTGTCTGTGTAATACTTACCTTTTAATCCAATCTGCTGTGTGTGTCTCTTCGTAATTGCTATCTTCACAGGCTTGATTATCCACGAGGGGCCAGCGATTTATCGTATCTTCAAGCGCTGGCAAGCAGTGAACCAGCGCTGGAAGATTCTCAACTACGACAAGATTCGGGACAAATCGGACACGGTGGGCTCCACGACAACAACAACGACTGCGGCCACGATAATGTCCTCAACCACGACGGCGTCGGCAGCCACGACCACTCCGGCGTCGACCACAGTCGTTGCCGCCTTGGCCACGAGCGTGATGGGCGGTGCGGCGGCGGCGGCGGCGGCAAACGGAGCCCAGGGGAGCAGCGCGACGGCCCCTTCCTTCCTGCGCAGGAGGATTCGCGTTCTCGGAGCCTTCTCGGGCCCCTTCGGCTTCCACCACCACCACCACGGTGCACCGCACCACTACGGACACCACCAGCGGCGAGGCCACCACCACCTGCACCACCACCACCACCACCACCTGCACCACCACCACCACCACCTGCACCACCACCACCTGCATCACCGGGGTGGCCCACGCCTCGGCCTGGGCTTCGGTTTGGGGCTGGGCGTCGGTCACGGACGCTGCACGCACCCGCTGCTCCAGATGCTGCAGAGGCTCCGTCAGTGCAACCAGAGAGGGGACAGAGGGGCGCGGGCACGTCGCGAGCTGGTCATGAGGGTCACCACCGTATAGCCGCTGCCGTCCCTGCCACGGCGGAATGGCATCGCAGCCTGCATTGTGGGCAGGCGACGCGCGGCGCTCACTCAAGTTGATCGCAAACATTTAGTGTCACTCTTGGGCCGACTTGCCGGAGGTTTGTAGCGATCTCTGCGGATGGTCTCCAATCCACCCAAATAAATGTTTGTTACAGGCGTGCGCACAAGTTAAGCATTTACAGGTGTGAAATGTGGCTGTGTGGCTCTGACTCAGAGTCCTGTGTTACCACCACTAAGATCACTGCTTGAATTCCAGGCTCCTACACAAAACAAAGATGGATTATCCTACGCCAATTTCAACCGTCACCAAAACAGCCCAAATATGCAGGTGCAGTGTAGTAGATAACTCCTGTGTGACTACCAGCTAGTGGGGCATGCTAAGCAGCAGAGGCTCCTGGAAGAGACATCCAATGTGATTATGTGGTTTCTCTTCAAACGGTCCTTCAGGCAATCCTCCATGATCTCTGCGTGGTTCCAGAAAGAGATTCCTTAACTTTTTACTGCGATGTTAGCTGTGCTAATGACACGGTGTGGATAACCTATAACAATAATAATAAATACAAAATACAACGCGTCCAGTTAATTTCACAGCGGGTTAACAACGAGCTGTCGATCTGTAGGTGCAGAGTACTGTAGGACACAGTTTATAGATGACATGCTTTAAATGATTGGAAAGTCTAACGGTTTTTGCGCTATCAGTTGTGCTGACCTCTTGGACTTGGTTTGATCTTTTAATTATGTACACTAAGAGTTGGAGGACGCGTTATGGTTTACATTAAAATTGCATCAAAGGAAAAATAATACTTGCAAAAAGGTATTTTTGTTGGTCCTGTTAAAAAAAACGTTGCATTTAAAGCTTATCTTTACTGCTGTGCCTGGCACTGAGGGTCTCCATTCCAACTGGACTGCTGTATATCTCCATGTGTTGCTGGGTAAGTTCGAAATCAACCGAGAGTTCTCCTTCGAGAGGGAAATTTGCATCTGATGTAGGCCGTTCGCTAAGAGAGTTATCTTCACAACAAATATGTAAGTCTGCAGAAGGCGGTACCCAAGTGCGCAACCTGAGCCACCATTGCTTTGGTGTTTGCATTATCCTTGTAATGGTCGCTTTTTGGCAGCCTTTGGTCTATAGCACTGGTGAGACAAAGCCATGAAGGAGGTGGTCTCTGCTGCAGGCCAACAAGTTTCAAGGACAGTGTGTACATTATCAAAGCATATTTGTTTTGCATTATTTTACCACAAGTATGTGTTTGCTAATGCAAGTTAAATTAATGCCTTGTACTCGGTGTCTATGTGATGTTTGAACATCTTAACACGTACTGTATTTATGCCAGAAATGGTCAAGCCTTTATTTTATCATACCGTCTCCTGACACTGAAGAAAGGGCCCTGCAGATATTGTACATAACGCCGTTCCGTCTAACAAAACTGCAGCTGAAAATCGAATTTGAGTCTGGTGTGACAGTGCTCTGCTTCAAAACATGGTACAATGTCAGTCGTGTTCTGGAATCTTGATTTTTACCGATTTCCACCGATACATTACAAGGTTTGTAAACGTTTGCATTTAATTATTACCGATTTTTTTCACCACCTCCTGCCCACCTCCGGTTCCTCCTGCCTTCACTTAGCCAGTCAGGATGGGAAACATTCAAAATGGGAAACATTCTGACTGGTTAAGTGAAGGCAGGAGGAACCAGTCAGAATGGGAATCATTCTGACTGGTGCCCCAGTCAGCACAAGTTAAAATGTGCACGTCTCATCAATAAGGAGCAGGATTTTGTGAGTTTGAAAAAATAGTAAAGGTTTTAACCTTTCCCTTTGTCATCATTCGCACACTGGAAAAGGGTCCTGATCGTTGTTTTCTGGCTCTTGGATAATGCTAGCCAGCTCCATAGCCAGCTCCCTTACCAGGTTAGAATTGACACAGTGGCAATGGATGTCATTCTTAATGCACTGCTGACATAGATTTTTTGGAGAGATAGCTGCCATCTTACAATTGGAATTAATTTAATGTAATCACTAAAGAGAGCAGTCCTGTACAGCAGGGGTTCTCAACCTTTTGCACCGCAAAATCCGCTCGAGTCTGGTCTCCACGAACCACGAGGTGGCGCTCGCGGCCCATTGGTGGTTCGTGACCCACCGGTTGAGAGTGGCAGCTATAGAGGGAGCCTTGTATTTTTACTACTGTCGCTGCGGTAACACACATATTGTCAGGACCGCTTAATCCTGTTCGGGGTGGCGGTGAGCCGGAGCCTATCCCGGCAGACACAGGGCGCAAGGCAGGGATATACCCACGATCGGACGCCAGTCCATCACCGGGCACTGAGGGCAATTTAGTCTGCAAGCCAATTAACCTATGCAGTACAGCAAGAAGGCCCCGGATTCTAATCTCGGCTCTGGTGCTTTTCTGTGTGCAGTTTGCATGTTCTCCCCGTGTCTGCGTGGGTTTTCACCAGGCACTCCGGTTTCCTCCCACAGTCCAAAAAAACATCCTGCGATAACACGTAGTTTGTAAATGGAAACAATTAAGAGATAGCAACTATCGCTAACGCGCCAAATTTATTGTACTATGTGGGTGCGATCAGTGTTTACAGCAAACTAAAATCAACTTGCCCACAATTCCAAGAAAAAATAATCGCAACTTGGGTAAATGCCCTTGATAGCTAGCAGCCGAGATTACTGTACATTATGCATTACATAGCTAGTGTTAGTTAATAAATGCGGCATGTTAAAAAGGCAATTTTGGTTATAATCCCAATAATATTACATATCATACCACGCACACTCTTCATTCAGTGTCGAAAGTATGCGATCGAATAGAGGATGATTTCCAGGCGCGAAGAAACTGCAGAGAGGCTGGCAGGGGGAACACAACCACACATTAGCCAGCGCCAACAGTTGCCAAACACTGCGGCCGATATAATTTGGTGTTATCGACCAATGAATGAGTGTTATTTTCGTTGTGGCTTGTGGCAAAAACCGGAGAGCCTCAAGGAAACCCAGAGAGAACAGCGAGAGACCACACAAATCCCATATAGAAAGGCGTCTAAGGCAAGAGTCGAACTGCCTGCAGCAGGACCTGCTTTCTGTCAGGCGCAGATATTACCACTGCGTAGACTCCCTGTCCGTCGATTTTCCCCGATTTTTATTTCTGAAAGTTGAATCCCGATTTATTCCAGCAAATAACAAAATTCTAAAATCAAAGAATGCAGAGCACTCAGCGTGAGCCAGCAGTGGTCTGAATGTATCCAAGGACCTGAAACATTACAGTTTAAACCAATGTTTCGCATCCATCAAACAGGATAACGATGCCTTCCACTGGCAAATACATGAAAAAGAATTCACTTTTGATGTCACTACGAATATTGAGATGCCGTTACACGCCTACAGGGAAACATCCATGACCTACAAAGGTTCTATCCCTGGTTAATAAGACACAAAGGGATATGAGCACACACTGCAGAGACGATACTTTCTAAAACAGAAGGGGTTTTTTTTACTCGAGTGCAAGACGAGTAGTGTGCCCTTGCTTGTGACAGAATCCTGACTTTGATTACTAGCATGACCATGCTGGATGCGGTGAGGGACATTGCAAGTTTATAGCGCATATTTTATTTATCTAAGCTCAAGAGCCAGCATTAGAGAGCACAAGACAGAGGGCCTTCATTCATATAATGCCAGGTATAAAACCTTTGCATGTGTATCACACAAAGCCATCAGTGTTTTTCGAGCACAACAGATTTTTCAAGGCCATCGCGTCTATTGAATTGTAGCACCAATACGGTGGATTTGTTTACAAGCATGGGCGCCGTGCACTCGTGCCACTGTGCCACATGCAACTGTCCGAGTAACGTACAGTACAGCACTTATTGTTTAACCGGTTATTTAAGTTTTAAAACCAGCAATGTTCACTATTTTCTCGGGGTTGGCCACTTTCGCAAATACGACATAAGTATGAGCTGCCACACCGCCTGCAGAACAAGCAAAATGCAGTCATCCTTAATGCGATGATGTTCGACCATAGCTAGGCTAATTAAATAGAAGTCTGCATGTGCAATAAAACCATTTAGGCTTCAATTATGAGAAACCAAAAATGTAGTTTGAAGCCACTTACTTAAGGTGTGTATTGTCTGCACTTCAAACCACCAGGGGCCACCGATGGCTCGGAGCCTTTCAATGAAGAACACTGGTTTCAACAATTCAGCCCCTTCTACCAAAAGGGTTGGTCTAGAGGAGTGTGAGACGACGTACTAGGAGGTTCATTGTATTTTGTTCTTACAAAAATGTGGAGTCCAAGCACGAATTCTTTGTGTTTCATTTAAAGAAACAATAAAGCAACGAATTCAACATCATGCTGTAGATTCTCATGGCTCAATGTTCACGATTTGCTCTTCAGAGCTGTTCTCTTTTGAGGTTTCCTGGTCCCTACTTCGCAACGATTCACCTTCCACGTTAGGGACATTGGGAGGCGTCGACCTCCACCGTGCATCTGTCGCGAAAGAGAAAGCAGGAAACAACTCGATACAGCCATCTTGACAAAAACAGCTATGGGGAGCAATTCTGAACACAATGGCTGCACAAAGGCCATCAAAGAAGGGGGTCGTGGCTCATGTTTAAACTCTGCTGGAAAAAAAACCCCACCTTGAACACGACAAAAAGCAATGATCAAAACCAATTTGTTTTATTTTGTATAATGTGTTTTTTTTCCAACCAGATGTGCTTTATTGGCACACAGGCTGCCTGCCTCCAACGCTTACGGATATCCATCGAGGCCGAACGTGCGTTTTCACACGGTGGCTGCTGTGTGCAATCGACGTAGCGGGCATGGCTGGTGTGTTTTGCTGTGTGCTGCCCGCCTGGTCAAGCCATTCCGTCGCAGCCTGTGTTGTAATTATCCAAGCATCACGGTGGCAGGGTTCAGAGTTCATACGCGTTTCCGAATTTATTAATTTATTTATAGCCCTGCGCATGTGTGACACGTGTCGCGGTCTTCAAGTTAATTATGGAGTATATTTGTGCAACTGTATGTTCGTGCGTTATGTACAGGGAATTGTAGGCTTGGTAAATATTGCACTGTATCTGTGATGCCACAAAAATGCGGGTTTCGTGTGGGTGCCTGGCCGTGCACAACCCCTGGTGAACCGAGTTCTTCGCAGGGGTGGAATTGGGCGGAAACGGAGGGGAACGCCATTCAGAGAGTGGAAATCCCAGAGGGAATGCCGTCGCTAGACTGAATTGATGAGATATCCAAAATTTCCTGTGTTTTAATAGCGGCGATTATTGACTTTTTTTTTTACCGCATGCCAACATACTATACCGAAATGCCATAGCATTCACAATTGATATTAAATGTATGTTTCAGTAATAAATGGAATATGGCAGATTTTTTTAATGCACCTTCTTAATGAAATAACCTAACACGTTGTTCAACACTTTTCATTATACCTTTCTGCGTAGAATTGGGTGTTATGCTAGGAATTATAATAGGCTGTCATTGCTTTAATTTGGATGGTAATTTTACATATTTGAAGTCACAGGAATGCAAGAAATGTATTGTCAGAAACGTAACATTTTTCGAGTGGGATCCGTTGACCCACGCTCTACAAGTGACGCAGACCTGGGTGCGTTCAGAGTGATCTCCCTACAATTCCACTCCTGGATACACGGTAACGTGAGCTCTGTCTTTCTGAATAGTTATTTTACATGCCGTGGAAGGCTGTGATGTAGTGGGTGATACAGCTCGAGTTTGATGACTTTTAAACCTCCAGGACGTTATGGGACTCTATCACTTCGTTTACAGTCAGGCAGCCTCCTCAGTCCCAAAGCCCCGACTAAAGGCGTCAATCAATCGTTCACTTTATTACGTCACTTGTTCTTGTGGTTTGGGTCTTAACGAAAAGGGATTATGTCATCATGGCAATCCAAACATGTTTTTTCGTCGTTTTTAATTGTGATTTTCTTAAACATGCCTCACCACATATGCACGGTGTATATTACTCATTTCCAGAGCTAAGATCTGCGAATCCTTTCAAATTTACAGCCATCTGTCCTGCATAAATTATATTTTGTGTATGGACCTTTACGGCACTGAAGCACTAAGCCTATTAATATTGAAAGCCGTGGATTCGTTTTGTTTTTCATGTCATCTTGTCGCCAACATTTTTAATTCACACGTGAGGTGAGGTTTGCAGGCAGCAGTGTCGGTATGACGTCATTCCACGGGGACAAACTGCACAATTGAGGTAAACTCGCACAGAATAGCATCTGTTTATTACACGGTGGTCCCAATAACCCCGTGACCCCCAATTCATGGGGGGGGGGGAGATTCCAGTTTGCGATTTTTCATGAGGAACGCGATAGAAGAGACTTAACACACACATAGTAACTACATATAAATAGGAGCCACACATGACACACACACACACACAAAGTGCTTGAAGATGCCTCGAACGTGTGAGGCGAAACGTCGCGATGGAGGGAGAGGGAGCGATCGACGCGGCTGTCCCGAGAGAGCAACTTTTCGAAACAATGATCAAATGTATTATTATTATTATTATTCAAATTGATATGAAGTGTTTTCAATAACAGATTATAGAATAGAGCAGCTATTGTTTATGTAATATTACTTAATAAAATAACTTTAAATATTTGTTAAACATTATTATGATAAATTATTATTAAGCAGACGCCCTTATGCAGGGAGACTTACATCATCATAGTGGTGTAGTGAGGAAACCACAGAGTGGTGAGGGGAAGGCAGCCATGCATTCAGCCGCTGACAACATTTGCAAGACACTGCGATATGTTACCATATATTGGATCTTTTGGAGTACGATTTGGGGGGATATTACACTTTCATTATCTTAAATTGGATAGGTATTGCACCTCTTAGAAGTTGCAGAAATCCAGGAAATGAAATGTATGAACTCCTAGACCCTCGCTTTAAAGGGGACTTCCCTTTGATCCACAACCGCCTCCAGTGTGCTTTGTATAGCTCCCGCTGCACTGTGAGGGGATGGATAAGTTCCCATGGGTGAGCTCCTCGGGTAAGGCACGTAGCCTATATGCTCAAGCAGCTTCTATTTGACCGGATTGACGGATATAAACGGGTGCAGCATTGGCTCGAGAAGAGATGAACTGATGTGGTACAAAATGATGTGGAGTTGATTTGACTTGTAGATTATTCGCACCAACGGCGTCAATTTCGAGCTCTGTGGCGGAGGCTCGTGAAGGACGCCACTTGGCAGTTGAAGGCAGTCGCCCTCCAACAACAACAGAGGGTGGAGAGCAGATGCTCACAACAACGAGCGGAGCAGTGGGTGGTTAAAATTCAGCGAGTTGGCACCGTACGGAGCACAGATGGTGCCTCTGCCCGTCTTCTCACGGAGTTAATTCACGGCACCTGGACCTGTCCCCGATCCTGTCAACGAGCCTTCGACACTTCACGTGGCCTCCAGCTGCACCTGGCCTGGCACAAACGCTCTGGTGGTGTTACTACAAATAGCAGTTACTGTTCTTGGGGCTGAACACGGGTGCTAAGTTCCTCACTGGTTCATAAGCTGGTGCTCTCAGTGCTAGCGCGGACGAGGTGCTTGGGACGTAGCTGCAAGGTGCGACCAGATTTGCTGGCTGCATGGCTGACTCCCTTCCACCTGTCTGTGGTTTCCTGCTGTGCTTTGGGACCTGTGGATGAAAGGCGTTGCTATATAAATGCAATCAATTATTATTATTGCGGTTAACAGTATCGTATGGGGGCTCGCTTGTAATAAACGAACGTTCGCAAGTGAGACGTCCGTACATCGGAGACCGTTTGTAACCTGATGTAAATGGGCCAGGTTGACATTGGAGCTTGAGTTAGAATTTCAACGATGGAATTGGATCGTGGAATGTCTATCGTGGGAAGTTACTCGGGCTGTTGCTCGAGTGAACAGCAATGGAGAAGGTTGGGCTCTGTCCCTTGTCAGCAAGCTGTACCCTGCTTACAGCTCACAAACTTCAAGCTAAAATAGAGAATAAAGTTTGAACATTAACCCGCAGAATATCGTAGATTTAATTTTTTTTATTTGCGAAGAAAGGTAGTCACGCCATACATGAATAAGGCACAACGAAAGGGAAGAGAGTCTACCGCAGAAGGAAAGCGTGCAGGGCTTGTGGGTTTAAGGGGGGGGATGGATGGTTTGGTTGATTCCAGAATGTTTTACGCAAGCTTCAAGCAAGTGAACCTTTTAATAACTTGAGCAGAACATCATGCAGAACACCTATACATGAACATCCTACATACACGTGAGACCAGTGTTGGCGGATTATAATGACACTAGTCGTGTGCTGTAACCTAGTTTGATTGTAAGGCTTTAAAATACAGTACAATTACAATGATAATCAGCCGATTTCAATTACCTGCTGGATGAAGGCCTTCCCACGGTCATTTGGTTGTTTGACCATACTTCATCTGGCTGGTAAATGCGAGTCGTTGAAGTGAGGACCGAGGACCCGTTCGATATTTCAATCCCCACTGATGTTATCTGTGGATGGGACTCAAACTCAGGTCGCAGGGTGTTGGGCTCTGTGCCCTGCCTACTCCTGTACCACTGCCCCATGTGTTAGTCGTGAAAAGATTTTTTTTTCTCAGGTTCGAGACAAGAAAACAATTTCAGTTAAGTTTCTGCTTTACAAAAAGCGAGAGAAACTTGACATTTCAGAATCCTTGAGGAGTCTGCGTGTTTTTATAGAATTCCTCACAAGTCAGACGCCCGCCCGCCCGCGCATAGATTATTTGTATGCGCACGGACTATCGAGTGCAAGCATTAGCCTGTATACACATCTTTTTGCATGCTTGCTACAATGTATGCCTCATATAATGTAAAAAAAAAACATGTCGCAAACATCGTCTTGAAGTTTTTCAAATTTTTAAAACCGTCTTTGTAAATTGTTACAAATTGTACAGACAATGCACAGTTATTTATTCAGAGCGACCGACCTGTTTTTAAACATGCACTGTAGTGTGTAGTGTATATGGGACTCATCGTGCACATACAGTTGTGTATTGCAGGTTTACATGAAAAGGAAACAAGATACATGACCTTCAATGTGTCGTACATCACAGTACCTGAAGCAATTGATTTAAGATACCTGTCGTTATTTATTTCAACATGTTGCGTCAACTTTGTTGTTCACCCGTTGAGGACTCTGTCCGATTGACATCGCAGATATCTACAGACACGTGCTCAGATTTATCGGTGGATAACGGAATACAAGCAATGGTGTGCGTGCGTGCGTGCGTGCGTTCCTCTCGCGGAGCCTGGCGCACCCGGCCGGCTCTGGGCTGCATGCGGATCGTGTCTAAAAGATCAACACGTGCAGCATAATGTAATTAAAATCTGTGATATTTACTTAACCGCAGTGCGTCTTCTGAGCGTCTTGTTTTGCTTGGGTCAGCAATGAGAGTTTGGTGCTTTTGGGGGCTTCACTTGGCAAGAACCTTTGCTGAGAAGACGTGGGGAGAATCACTCCGTCCATAGCTGCTCTTTCGGGATAGCCACGTCGAGTGTTCTTGGTCACTCCTTCAAGTGGAAGGCATCGTTAGACTTTTCACATCGAGCCATTAAAATCTTCATCATTACAGAAGACGTGGACATGAGGCGGCACGATGGCCCAGTGAGCAGCGTGGCCGCCTCACAGCAAAAGGTAACTGGGTTAGGTTCCTGGCTCGACTGCCATTCTGTGTGGAGTTTGCATTTTCTCCCCATGTCTGCGTTGGTTCTCCGAATACTCTGCTTTCCTCCCACTGTCCAAATATATATTGTCCCTATTCTTTGCCTTGAATACATTTCCCCCGGTGCCCTGTGATGGACTGGTGTTCTACCCTGGACATAGTCCTTCATTGCGCCCTGGGTCTGCCGAGATAGGCTCCACCCCCCACCCTCGACAGAAATAAGCAGCTGTCAATACATGACCGCAGCGATTGCAGGTGAGCTGCTGCTTTCTGATAAAGAAGCCCGTTACTACCAGCATGTGTTATGGAACATATACTTGAAATTATTCTGGGAGTAAATTAATTATTGTTAATTATAAATGCTTCATCATCAAGTCTTGACAATTAAGATTGTTTTGTTTATGTGTCTTTATCGCTGTCATTAATTAGCCAAACCAGCGTAGCATGGCAAGCTATTAATGCGATTTGTTTACAATTCATAATTTACCTGTGCGGTGCGGACACCACCACTAGTTTATTTATTGTTGGTGTCAATGTAAGAAATGTGCATTCTATTGCTCCTAAGTTATAATGTATTTAATTATATTATATTATTTTATAATTAACTAAAGTCATAACAATTCTTACAAATAAACATTTACGGTTACAGTACGCCACTACTTCGTAATACTGTGATCAGGGATGACGGAGGAGCGACATTCACATACACGTCTGAGTGCCATGGTAGCACCCAGTAGAGTACCTGCCTGAGCGGCGATGTTGTTACAAGCGTGGAGCATGTTCTTATGATGTTAGGCTAAATGTTGAAGAAAACTAAAGTGAACTGATGGTACTGGTGTGAAAGTGAGAATTTAAATTTGAAAATGTTAACATTTCAGAATATCTAACAATAATGAAAATAAAGCTGGAATACAATTTTTAAACCTTGGTGTTCGAAAGATAAAATTTGCACTTCGGTAGGATTCTATCACGGTACCCTCGATGTGGATATGATACAAACTTGCTCCATTATATACAGATCATAATATTACATTACATGCGCAGCCATGCTTACAGTGCTGAGATCACCTCCCGTGCACAAACTGGAAGGCTGGTGACATTGCAAGCTACTGAGAAATATCGATAGCGCATGGACACCTGCATTGAGCAGTGGATAGATCATGCCTGGTGTAATAAAATGTCTGCAAGCATAAATAAAAAATAATTAAGTAATTACATTTTTTAAAGAAAAAAACTTATAAGAAGGTCCCGGGTTCGAGTCTCTCGGCTCGGGTGCCTTTCTGTGTGGAGTTTGCATGCTCTCCCCGTGTCCGCGTGGGTTTTCGCCGGGTACTCCGGTTTCCTCCCACAGTCCAAAAGCATGCTCCTGGATAGGTTGATTGGATCGGAGACTAAAAATTGTCCCGCAATGCCCGGCGATGGACCGGCGTCCCGTCGTCGGGTGTATTCCTGCCTTACGCCCTGTGTTTCCGGGATAGGCTCCGGCTTCACCGTGACCCTATATAGGATTAAGCGGTTTCAGATAATGAGATGAGATGAGATGAACTTATAAATATTTATGTATTCTGTATCAGGTTCAAAGCACTTAACAGGGGCACTTAAAGCCGCGTTCAGATTCGGAGCGCATTATGTTCTCAGTGCCATCATCACTTCCATGTAAACACCTTTCCCGAACTCCTATTGAAGCCCTACGGATTGCCTCTAACCAATCTCGATGAACACACTACCTCGTATTTCTGTTGAATGACATATTATTTTAAAAAATGCACGAGAAATTCTCGTATGTGTTTAAATCAAATCGCTGTTTCATGCAGAGTACTTGGAGACACATTCAGATGGATTAACAGATGAAATAGATTTTTTTTAAATAACGTCAATGTCAAGCCTCCTCTCTTTAAAAAACACCACCTGCGCTCAGTGACCTGATCATTTTTTCTTTCACTCAGTCTTGCTAACCCCTTAATATAATTTCTATAACCTCCCACCCTCGGGACTTAGGGAGGGAACAGCTTGTGTGCACATGCGTGCACATGTATATTTACATGAACAGTACGGCGAATTTCTAGACAGTGATAATATACTATATATGATATGATGAAATGATGCATACAATGTTATGGATAGAGTAGGACTGCTCTTTATGACACGATCACGCGTTAAGAACTTACGCATGGCCATGACTGGACATTTCATAAACATAACTCCTCTATTCAAGCGATCATCACTATTGTTTGGAGGATTGGTGTCACTTTCACGGATAAAACATCAGTGAGAGAGCCACCACAGCTCTTGCGAGACAAGCATAATCGTTTGTATTCGCGTTGGAACACTCATTTTCGCCCAAGGGTGCCTCTCACGTGTGAGGCGAAACGTCGCGATGGGGAGAGAGGGAGCGATCGACGCGGCTGTCCAGAGACAGCAGCTTTTCGAAGCAATTGTCATGCATCGAACCGTGAAAACCTACATTATTACACACTCATTTTCATCCACTGGGTCAATATGACATCATTCACGGCAGAGTGTGATGATGGGGTTCGTTAAAATGTGTGTATTGTCGGGGACGCACATCAGGGGCTGCATTTAGGCCACCAGGGGTTGTAAAGAAGAACAATGAAGTCGAGACTACACAATAGAGAGGGTAGTGCTTGTAGTCCGCTAGTGCCATGCTTTGACACTTGCAGTCCTGATCTACTCACCCATTTCTCCCCTTCGATAAGTCTTAGGGTTAGCAAAGTCAAGTGTCCTAGTAAAGTCAAGTGTCCTTCAAACACTCAATATTTGTCTGATAATATCCTAATATATAGAAGACGCATTGTCTGGCATATGTTGGTGCCGGTTAACCGCGTAGTTGCGTTTCCCGCCTCTCTGCTGTTCCTCTTCTCCTTTTGAGAATGAACGCAACGGCGTGGTGTGTTATGTGACAACTTATTATTACTAAAGTGTCGGTTGTTCATGGGAGTCAGAGTTCGTACTTTGAGCATGTCGTTCAGCATAATATTCAAGTATACGTCGTTCTGTGGAATAGGCGCTCTCTTTTAAAATGGCAACAACACAATTCATAACGCACACAATATTCGTTTAATGTTGAAGGTATTTGTTGGATCAGAAAATCAGTCATGCGCGCGAGGAACCCGTAAAGACGTAGAAAGGGTCAACGCAGCCACGCGCTTAGCCAGCGCCAACATATTCCAGACACTGCTTCCTTTACATTGTGATGAATATCGGCCAATAAATCAGTTTAATTTTTGTTATGGGAGAAAATCATAGAATCCAGAGGAAACCCACGCAGAACAGGGAGAGAACATACACCGCGCAGAAAGGTGGCCAAAGCAGGACTCCAACTGCCTTGGGCAGAACCATCCGTGAGGAGGTGCGGATGTTATCTCTTGACACTGTGCGTCTTTTGTGTACGACTATTCCACACGTGCGCACATCAAGTTTTGCATGAATACACAAAACAGAATGCACAACACCGCACGGGCACGTTGGGCCTGTAATTGTGATTGTCTCACTGCGCCTCGGCAAGAGATATCTCTGCTCCCTCACCTGATCTCTGGGGAGGTCATCCCTTACCGTTGCTTTATGAACGTGGCAGATTTTCTCGTCTGTTCCATCACAGATTCATAATTCCCCAACCTGTTATAGCTCGCGGGCAGAGTGGAGGCACTCTGTCATGGTGTAATGAGGTCACGCCACCATCCCCATCCACTGGCTGTGCCAACCAATGAGAATTCACCACGCATACACTCCCACACGTCTGCACCCTCCTAATGAGGCATCCCAATAGAAACTGACTCGTGATGTTAGGCGCCAGCATTGCAGAGTAGTAACACCCGTGTCTCAGCACGGAATTCCTGAGTTCGATTTCCTACTCGGTCACCGTTTCGTGTGTATATAGTGTGTACAAATCTCCTCTGGGTTTATTAGACGTCCTCGATAGCTAAATAAACAGAGAATGTATTATTATTTATCATTTAGCAGACAACTGCTAAATAAAAATTCAACCGCAAATTACTCTATTGGGGTTACATAAAGCAAAAGCATCGCCCCCTACTGAAAAGAGAGAAAAAAACAGTGACAATAATATGGTGGGCTGAGTCGACACCAAAGTGGAATGTCTGCTTTGGTGTTTGCTCAGGGCATTATCGTGACCATCGTATTAAATGAGAATTCTGCTTCACAGGTTACCGTGTGGAAGTGCTCCTACCAGAGCGTCACTCCTCCCAAACCCTTCCAGTCAGCTCGGCTAAGCTCAGACAGGGTGCTGACCCTGCCACATGATACGTTAATAAAATAAATAACATTAACTCTCCAGGAATTACTTCAAAGTTGATCATTTCTCTCTATAGCTGTTATTTTAGGGATTGGCGTTCCTGCTCTGTCCTTTGCGGTATTTCTCATCGCACGTTGAAGACATCATCAGGAGCTTAGAAGGTTATGTGTTCCAATGCTTACAGCACAGTAAAGCCTTTTTAAATCGATGTGGTGAGCGCCGTCGAGTCAGTCGATGAGCTTTAGCTTTAATAAATAAATAAACAGACAGATAGATAATAACTGCTTCGAAAAGCTGCTCTCTCGGGACAGCCGCGTCGATCGCTCCCTCCCTCCATCGCGACTGTCCCGAGAGAGCAGCTTTTCGAAGCAATCATCGTGCATCGAGCCGTGAAAACCTACATCATCACAGATGGATAAACAGATAGATATGTCCGGCTTTAAATGGATATCTTTCACAAATAGGGTGTCAGCCTCGATATTCCGGCCTCAATCAGGTTATACACCGTCGTGTTATATGATGTCGAATTTATTTTGTACATATTTTGTCACATATTGTATTGGAATGTACGTGAAGGTTCAAAAGTTAAAAACTACTAAGAACAGCATAGCATTGTGGTGCCACAGCCGGCGTTACATCCGGACACACCACTAAGCGACGATCTAGCCAATAAGAGCCCACTCGGTGCACCTCAGGATCACTTCCGTGGATGTTCACGCAGAGACCTTGGCAGCGAAGTGTCGAGCTCATGGTTTTCCCAGGCAAGTCGATTTAACGGTCTGGGGTTCATCTTCACAGTGCCGATTCTGCGTGCGCGGTGCGACCAGAATGAAGAAGCTGCCCCGCCGATCGACCAGGGAGCATGGACGTGGGCAGCAGCGGAGAGAGCCTGCGAGACGGGAGTGTGGATTGGGAAAGAGGAGGAAGGTACGTAGGAATGCAGCCACGACCGGACAAAACCAGGCAGGAGGGGAGACGCGTGACGTCAGGGCTGAACTAAATTAGAGTGGGGACCAATTAAAATATAAATGGTTGGAACTTTTGAAGAGTGAGGGGCCACCAATCAGGAGGAAGATTCGGTCCATGAGAGGGACGGGGGAGAGATTGGAGAGCGGGAGAGAGAGGGAAATGAGTCGGTCGAGAGAAAGGGACGAGGAGGGAGCTCTGAGCAGAGGAGAGAGGCGAGGCAGCTGGGGGTGGAGGGGAGAGAGACAGCAACGGTCGAGTATGTCCCGGAGAGAGAGCAGAGAGGTAGAGAGGTGGAAAAGATGAGAGAGCGCGGGCAAGACCGGTACCTGGTATCGCCAATGAGCTCGGAACGGCGGCGCAGCGAATAGTGTGCTGTGTGCGTGAGGAGCGGTGGTGCAGCGGTTAGCGCGCTGTGCGTGTGGGGAGCGGTGGTGCAGCAGTTAGCGCCCTGCGTGTGCGTGAGTGCAGCGAGGGCGCAGCGATTAACACATGTCACGGAGTCAATTGGTGGTGGATTGCGATGTGCAGCTGTTAGCGCGCACCAGAGTCGATTGGGCTGTGGGGTGCGCTGTGGGTAGAGAGTGGTGTTGGACTCCGTCGTTATGCATACAGCAGACGCCAAGCAGGCAGAGAGACAATGACGCTGTCAGAGCGCGGGGTGCCGCGCAATGTTGGAGCGTCCCCCCACCCTCCTCATGGCAGAACAGAGCCCACCACGGTGTGCGTACACAGCCCCACTCTGCCCGGCCCTCCACGGAGCGCTGGGTAGGAGGGACACCGGAGGGGAGGAACCCCACTGGCTGCTACCCCGCCCTCCCCCCAGCTATCTCCCCACGAGCGTGCAACGCCTGCTGGTGGGATTGGAGCAAGGGGATGTTGTTAGTGACTCCCGTATAATTGTGTCATTTGGCAAGTAGAGCAGACTTTCTGCTAACTTTCTATGGGGATAATGGGAAACAGTGAGAATTATCCCTACAGCATGCAATTCGGGCCAAACGCCTGGGGAAATGGACAGACGGACAAGCGGCTGAGAAGTTAGCGCTGCACTTAAACGGTTACTTTGACGAGCTTCTCATACAAGTACAGACGAGCTGGACAGCGCTGACAAGCTGATTGATAGGATGGTTCAGTTTGAAGGACACTGCGACTGTCCACGCGGCTTCACAAGTGTACCGCAAACAGCCGAAAGTAACGTTCTGCAACTATTCAGATGATATGCAATGCCTCGCGAGAGGCGTACACCCACATGAGGATGGGGCCGCGGCAGAGCTGGTCGCAACATACCAGCTGCGGAGCTACTTGGTGGAGACCGATTGGTGGGTAGTGTCGGCAGGCCAACCACAATACGGGCTGGACAAGCTAGTAGTGCGAGCTTGCGCCTGCGAGTGTGCGCACTACCTGCGGGCACAGTGGAATCTGGCAGTGTGGCGGGGGGTGGTCGCAGCTTATTGAATATAGGAAAGAGGTCGACGAGGAGGGAGCTCCCATGAGACCAGGCCAGGTGCGCGTGGAAGCACCCCCAGCATGGCTCTGCAGCATCCAACAGGATCTCAATGTGGGCCTAACGGGCGTCTCCGAAGGCCTGACCACTGCCTGCCGACACTTCAATTAGGGCCTAACTGGTGTCTGCCTCGAGCTCAGCGGATTCAAGGAAGACTTCCAGGCCCCCGAAATCTGAATCAGTACCATAGAGGCACCGCTGGGCGGGGGGCACGAGCATTGACCATAGAGCCACAAGACTTGCTTTGCAAGCTAACCGACCGGGTCAAATGCAGAGCGACTGCCCATACGCAGGACAAGCGAGGGCAGCCGATATACTCCAAAAAACGAATCAATGATGACAATGCGAGTGTACCCACAGGAGGCGGCACGACCAGAAACATGGGTGCCCGGCACAAATCTGGCTGGAGACATTGAGGGTGGGTATGGCAGGGGCGGTGGCACAGTTTGTGTGGCAAATTAATAGGAAATTTAGTATAAAACTTAATTTTACGCAAATATTGAAACTCGGCGATAAAAAAAAGAAACTCAGACATTTTTACTCGGCATGACTGATTAAAACAGCGTCACCTGACCAGACGGACAGACATCAGTAACTTTGTATATAGATAAATGCATTGCAAGAACTTGTTACAAGAACCTGCTGTCAGCAGCCTTCGTAGCAGATATTAGAACAGACTGGGGCTTATGGAGCAAGCTGACATTTTTGTCAACAAGCGGAGAAGTCAATGAAATCCATTTTTGGGTCAGGTCAAGCAAAAAAATATGAAAGTGTCGTTTAACCCTCCACCACCCGACATGTCCAATCAGTAAGGGGTTGTCACGTGAACAGAAAACGCGCAAGTTCCTTTACTATCTCAGCACACCGGTGTGATAAAAAGCGACCCCACAATATTTTATAAAAAGCTATACACGACGTTTCGCTGATAATTACATTCAGCATCATCAGGCATCCGCGCCAAACCTGGGTGGGAAAATCTGCCCGTGTCGAGTGTTGGAGGGTTAAACGACACTATTTTATAATTTTTTACGTGACCTGACCCAAAAATGGATTTCTTTCATAATATTGGTCACGAAAGCCTTCGAATTGAAGCAAGCGGAGAAGTGTCTGTGGCTGATCCACGCCTCAATGCCTTCGCCGGATTCTTGAAGCTGGTGTCACGGCTCGGAAGCTCCGCAAGGAGAGAAACGAGCGCCACCTGTGGGCGAGCGTCCGCATAGCAGCAGCTGATGCGGCGCAGCGGGGGCCGCCAGACTCTAGATTTATTTGGGCACTGGCAGCGGTGGAATTTGGAGGCAACGCACACGAGCGCCATTCCCAGCGTGAATAGATTAGATTTGTGAAATGTCGAAGTGTAACAGCGGCGATTCTTGACTATTTATTTCATAACGCTATATGATTTATAACTGATATTAAATGAATGTTTCAGTAATATGTGGCAGAGTATATGGCAGCTATTGTTTTATGTAGAGTCTCCTTAAGACAATCACCTAAAACCTGTTTCACAAACTTTTACCGGAACTTTGTGGGTAGGATTGGGAGTAATATTAGGCTTTCGTGGTTTATGTTGAAGAGTTATGTTACCTCTCAAATGCTTTCATATGCAGGAGTGCATGTCATAGACGCAACATTTTCTGGCGGAGGGCCCTCAGATCCTATGGGCCTATATGTATCTCTGTGATACTCTAAATGTGTCTTTAAGTGTCTATGTATGTCTGTAACTCCCTATAATTGTATTTTTATCTCTATATAGCAATAAAGGGGACACAGACAAGGTTGAGTTTCAATATATTTTTTATACGTTGAGATGGTTATTATTACAGTAAAACATACCCAGTGAGCTTGCAAGCTCTAAATGTGGGATTCTTGTGATATACCAAACGTTCGAACTGACCAACGCAACAATGTATAAAATGAAAGGGTAAATAAACAAACTCATACCAACAATTTGTCCAAAGATGAAACGCTAACCATAATCATAAAGAGTAACACGTAAAATTACGAAGGACAAACATGACAAATAATTCTAATAAAATAAGTTGGAAAGAAATATAATAGTTTAACAGTAACATGGCAATAAATTGAAGAAGCGCTTTGCTTCACTAAAGCAAAGACCAAATGCCAGTGTTAAAAAACAGTATTTTTTTTGCAATCGCAACGAGGCAGAAATTTAGCATTCTTATTGGGATCTAAGGTAAGTCAACGATTGAACTGACTGTAGCCTTAAGCTCACGGCAATATTGCTCCAAAAGCAAGAAGCAGCTGCCACAAAAGCCTCTTCCCTCGAATGTTTATATGCACCTAGGAACGTTAAGCTGACAGTAGGTTGATCATAAAAGATTAAAGAATCTTCGTCTGTACAGAGAACAAATCCATCAAATATATTTTTCCGATTTGTTAAGTCGAAACTTAAATATGACGAGTGCCCAGTGGAATATTTCTATTATTGTTTAGACAAGTTAATTTTGAGCCAAAATACCCTTCGCAATAGTGGGCTGCGTAGAGGGCATCCAAATCAAATCTAAGAAAAGGACGATGCAGCGGCTTAACTTTACTCAATATAGCACGAGATGCCAACTGATACTATCGGAATACTCAAACAAAAATTGAATAGTCAGCATTATCAAATCTAAGTGGAAATCAATTGGAAATTAGTGTTTTTTGGTAAAGAAAGCCAATTTAAATTTTAATCTTCTTGGTCATAGTTATTTTAAGGTCGGAATTAAAATTTTAGTCTAAAATGAAGTCAAGGTATTTGTATTCGTCAACTTGTTCAATTAGTTTGTTATCTAGTGTATATAATTTGAGTTGATATTTGGATATTTTTTTTATTGTTTTGAAAAACATCTCTCTCTCTCTCTCCAGGTACCATATCCTACAGGTCGTTGGTGACGGTCTTCCACAAATCTGTGCTCTTTGAACTTCTAAAAATGTACAAAAAAAAAACTAATAATTGCATTTATAGAGTGCATTTCACCCGAGGGTCACGAAGCGCTGCACACAGCTGTGAAAAGAACGGCATTGTCAACGACAACAATAGATTATAATACAGACGACTGTATGTATTAATAATAATGTAGACATCGCAGAGGGTATTGGGGCCAAGGACTTGGTCAGATAATTGTCACTGGCGTTGGCCGTGAATGGGATTCGCCAGGTTAGTAGCCCAGTGTGTTAACTACTGCGCCACCGCTCCTCTACACTCTCACACACACGGACGTTTAGTATGTGAGAAAAGGAGGCAGGATGGCAGTATGTATTGGCGTGGCTTAGTTGTTATGTTGAGAAGAGCATGGGGAAAATAGCATGCGAATGCAAGGCGGTGTTTTAAGAGGATGCATGGCGCGAGCGTGCAGAACTGCTTTTTTGGGCGGCACATGTGCTATGGCTAGCAACCGAACTACGAGAGAACGAAGGGCTAGCGGAGCGGCACGAGAGCGGCGGTGGTGAGCTCGTGGCGTTAGTGCAGTGGCAGGTGTTTCCTGTGCTATTGGTCGTGAGAATGACAAAGTATCAGTCACCGCGGGGCTGTGTCGGGTCTGCTGTTGTGTGCGCGAAAGTGATGGCGAGGTGAGTAGAGTATCAGGTGTGCGCTCAGCAGCCCAATGGTTAACACTGCGTAAGTGATAGAAAGGACTCGAGCATCGATGGGGGTACTGTGTGTGTGAGTGCACTGGGAGATGGACGAGTAGTGTAATGACGCTCTTGAAAGATGGATTCAGTATTCACGTGATCAGCCTGCGCTAAGCAGGCAGGGGCAGGTGAGAGCCAGCGGAGCCCGAGGTGCAGCGAGACGAACAGGCATCATCCCCACTCCACATGACAACGGAGCACCTTAACGCTCATGGCAGTGTTCGTTGACTGGACGAGCATGGAGTGGATGAAGACAGTGTGGTTGGGTGAGGCTTTAATGAGCAAACAAAAGTTGTAGTGATAAATAATACATAACTTACAATTATAGATTACTGTACATCAGAAATGGAATTCTGTTTAAATAAAATTTTGCTATTTAATTTTTTTTTACACCGAATCGTGTGTAGGCAATGTAGATAAATCCATTAGTTTAGGGAAATTACAGCACAATAAAACATAACCTCATGCACTGAAGTAAACGAGTGCGTAAGCAGTAACGCAGGGATTATATAATGACGTGAATACATGCAGTCCACAATCACCAGATGTCACAGCTTCACCAAAACCCGCTGCAAAAACAACTTGGGTGAAAAGTGTGACGGTCAAACAATTAAACGTGGTCCCATCATAATGTCACATAAAAAAACGATGGATGTTACATTAACCCATAGAGAAATATGACCAACACACTCATAAAGGCTTCCATCAAGCAGCGGATTAATAGTAGGCTTTATTGTGTTACTCTTAAAGAGCTATTGGATAAACAAAATCACGTGTAGTAGTGACATTTTACTAATTGCACGTGTGCTAACCAGAAGTTGAAGGACATAACATCATCGCTCAATGTTTTTCAAAGATAACTACAAACCACTCCTCATCAGTACATGAACGCAAGTACGATACTATAAAGGTAACATTTGAACTCGACAAACCTCAAAACCTGGAGTTTAACACTAAAATCAGCCTCCCAAGATACGTAGCCTAGATGCTTAGACATTGCAACGGAGAGGAACAATTTACGTCGTTTTTAAAAACTCGCAGTAGAGGGCGTTTTGAAGTTTCACGAATCTAAACTCAGTCCACCGACTATTGCCCTCACAGTGCTATCATGTTATACGTGTGTCACCACATACAATATATTTCATAGAGTTTAAATTAGTCTCACCACCATTACGATTCGAAAAACCAGCACCATTTTCAACCCGACATTTACATTGTTCACACTGAATAAACTACGCAGCAAGCGTTTACTTTTTCGCACAAAACTACACACAACTTTACAACCATGAGCATGCGGTTCATGGAGGTGTCTCCTTTGCGCCAGGTGTCGGTGCTATGACGTTATGATTACGTGACGAGGCCACGGCTGTTCAATAGGGGAGCGCGGTATTCAGGCCAGACAGCTCCAGCTGTCTACGGTAGAGGGCGCTGAGTGGCATTTTGAGGGGTCCAAAATACTGTCATGAAATAGCAACCAACAAGATCGAAACGTTTGCGTTTATATATTAGAATCTCCCCAAATATGTAATTACCTTAGATCTGAGGACCTAGGACTTTGATGAGATCTAATATAAAGCTTCACTTAAACGCTGTAAATGTGTCTCTAGTGACATCAAGTTGTGTTAAATTATTGGGGCTGCAGACTTATTTTGCCAACCCCCTCCCCCCGATGGTGCCGGGCCAGACTCTCGAAGTGAGACGGGTTCGTCATCAGCATATTAACTTTAAAAATTAATTACTATTGCTACTCGGTACCGCTTTGTCCTACCCTAACCATAAACAGTATACAGCACTATGACGCTAAAGACCACGGTGAGATACATCACGCTAAGATTAGCACGCACACAGTAATGTACATCAACGTCAACAAACTGTGAAAAATTAGTTTCCAATTTGTACATCGCTAATACTGCAGCATCACCCACGCTCGTCTTGTTCTATGCTCCGTCACATCCGTCTTTCACGTTGACCAGACCCGTGAACTTCAATCAATCGGCATGTTTGCCATTCCCCAGCACTGTCGCACGTAGTCGCACACCTACGTGCAATGTTGTCATTTTTAGACAACTGTATTAAGGAAAATAAAAAGCGACACTTCAGGCCACACCAGACTTGCGTACTTAGCTTCCTCCAGCAGTCCATAAACTCTAACAGTGGAATTGTGTGTAGGTATATAATGTATAAAATATTGTACAAGCTGTGTGCATTAATAATGCATGTGCCGTATTTTAGATATATCTGTAGTTGAGTTCCGTGCATTATAATTAAGTGTTAAGTAATGCAAACATTGCAGTATAGTCAGCCCTGCATTGACAGCTGCTGTGAACACGGTTTCACTTTCGCACCAAGAATCGATCCTTTTTACACGGCACGAATTCCCTGATTCGCATTGCAGCGTGGGGAGCACGTGTTCCGAATGAACGTTTAGACGATTTATTCCATTATCGATATTCCGTTATCGTGCATTCCATCATCGATACCTGATCTGGAAATTTATTTTGATCCTTAAAAAACAGCTGAGGCTCACTGTGACCCTGTACGAAATGAAATGGGTGCTGATAACGATGGCGATGATTACCCGAGTGGGAATGGATCATGGCCACTGGAGTTAACCTCGATACTCCAAAGAGTATAATTGTTTACATTTAAAGCCGTGGAATCCAGAATAGATTCGTGTGGGGCGGTGTCCGCCGTCTTCAGCTTTAGTGAGTGGCTATCACTGAACCCACTTCTTGTCACCCTTGTGGGCACAAAGAGGAAACTTGTACACCAAGTGAAAACAGGCAGACGTAGGTTATGACTTCTCCCCCAATACATCACTTAATAATAATTGCACTTCTAGAGCGCCTTTCACCCGAGGGTCACAAAGCGCTACACAGCGCTTTGTAGGAGGCTTAAAGTGTTCAATTAACGTATATTTTCAGGTTGTGTAGAGTGTAGACTAAGTTAAAGGATACACAAGGGAGGGCATATTGTGAGACTGGAACCTAATCCCCTATGTCCCATAGGCCCTTAGTATCATTTTACGCATTTTCATTAACACAGTGTTTTCCAGGAAAGTAACCAAACCATAAATGAAGCGCCTACTGTACGTTCATTTACTGTATTATAAATGTCCACTAAATAGTAAAATTACATTGCTTGATAACCATTTGGGAAGTGGTAATCACTTAAACGGCTATTAAACATAACAGTTCGGTTATATACCTATCTGTTGTGCAAAATGTAGCTGTCATGGATTGTAGCTATTTAAGGGGAATATCCTCTTGGGATGGAACACTTCAACATCAAAAAGAAGCCGTGATCGTAAAAAGATTAGTTTGTTCACTGAATGTTTACACACAAAGGGAATGTCCTAATCACGACAGGATGGCTCATCCCTTGTTAAACACGAGACAGGAAATTGGTTTGTCCAATTACAGAGCCATTAGCATCCTATTACATGATTAAATAATGCAAACTTTAGAGCTAGTCAGAAAATAATTTTCCCCTCAATCACATACATATTATCACACCCTTTAAAACACAAATTATGATTTTAAAAAACCTTCAGCGTTTTCCAGGATGTAATCACAACGGTATTTGACTCATTGGAAAATGTATAAATATAATCTATTGCAAAGTAATGCCTTTAAAAAAAAACAGACGCTATTAAAATAATTAGCAGTTAACGTGCCGCAAAAGTTAGGCTGCACACACACAAAGTGGTAATTTATAAAAACCCAAGAGAATCCAGGCAAGGGTACATCCTCCACATCGCGCCACTCACAGCAGTGTGCGGGGACCTTCCATTAAAAACTGGATTTGAGAATAAAAAAGCGTAAAACACAGGGCAAGAATTAGGTCATCTCAGATTTTCTAATGAAACTCAGAATCCACGGGAATACTTTTTTCCAGAGTGAAACTCCCAAAGGGAGCATATTCGGCTTTTAAGATCTTTAAATTTAGATGGTTATTTTACATCTTATAATTACACTTGACCCAAGATCCAATCATTCCAAGAAAATCCATAAATTCATTCTTCGTCGCAAAGATCGGTATAGGGCCGGGCACCTACAAACATAACCCATGTTACGTCTCTTTTTATAGAATCCGCTCCTCCTCCGAATAAACAAACGTATTCAAGAACAATGATTAACTCTTTTCACAAAAATGCTATTTGTCATCATCTTAAGCGTGTGCACATTGCTTGTACTTATCTCTTCACAGCACCACACAATTAGTTGCTCATTCTTACCAAGACCTCGGGGCGAGTGGTTTCGGTGGTGGTAATTCTTCTGCTCAGGACAGTAACGCAGCATGTAAAGTACTAAACATTTAAATTATTCTTTATACAGTGTAAATTACCCAGATGACTGCTGCTCTCCAGGAATTTAAAACGGGTCCACTCTACCGTGTTCAAGCAAATGATGAGTCGGGAAAACATCATTGATCCACACGCCAAATGATACAAATTGTACTTCCTGTCGGTCAAGTAATTCATCTAACAATTGCGTTAAATACGCTATACGGCAATATTTAAATCTATTAAATTAACATGCGTCATTGTTTATATACAATTAAGATTGGTCTCAAAAGGTGTTCTTTCGGGATAGCCATGATAGCGCAGCTCCGGAGAGCAGTTCTCAGGCATTGAGCCGTGAGAAAGCCACATCACGACAATAATCATTACACTTTTAAAAACACGTCATACTTCTGTCCTTTATAACTATGGCGAACATCCATCACGTGTCTCTTTACCAACCTCCATTGACCAGTGTGGCGAAGTATAGTCAAAAAATCCACACAATGTACAACATTGGGCAGCCTTCATCCAGCAATAAATGAACACATTGATAACAGTATAATAGAAACGTGTCATTATTATACATCATGTTCAACGGCACCCTGTTACGTTGTTTCACACTGAATTCCATCTTGCAAGTTCAACCAGAGTTCGATTTTTTTGTAGATATTTTGCTTCATAACTACGTTTTTTTGTGTCACTGTATGTTGACGATTATAATGACTTAAAACCAGTTGTGTAAAACAAACTACCTACAGCAGGAGGCAAACGGCATGTGAAGGGGATGCTTTGACTTGGGAGCACGAAACTCTGATCACAGTCATCTTGGGTCTGGCCCTACAGGTAATGCATTATGTTATGATCTTCAAGTTTGCTGAGCAAAGTAAAATCGTTGTTTGAGAGACACAACCAAAAACCGCAAGAGTGTGTGTACTTCGTTATGGATGAAAATTGGGATATATTTAAGAACAAAAGAAGCGAATAAGAATGGAGAGCTGTTGGAAAACTACATTTGATAAAAAAAACCCCACTGTGCCTAAATAAGGCTTTCATTAAGTAAACAGAGACGTAGGCTTATACTGATAAACAGAAGTTAGGACACATGGATCAGAACAGATGCATATTAGATGCGTTATGTTAACTGTTGATTAAAATGGGCATGGACAGGATACGTGGCTAGAACTGGTGACGGCTAACAGATGAGACTGGAGACTGAATCATAACCATAAGAGCAAAGGTGTCGAGATTACAACTGATGAGATGGAGCGAGCTCAGCGCACCCGCTGGACCGTGACGCACGTGTTCTGTATAGTGGCAGCTCAATATTAGTGTCGAGGTGTACCGGCCACAACCAGAGGTTCGTGCAGTTTTTCTGTTTCTCTTTGGGTTACATAGCCACGATCCTTGCGTTTTTACTTATCATTCATGACAAAGTGTGCACGCGCCTATTATGTACCGGTGTGCTTGATGGTTATCTCACTGGAACGGCTATATCGTGAGGAATGGCAATGACATCGGGAGACTCTCATCCAATGGAGACAATGGTTGATTATAACCTACAGTCCGAATGTCTAATCACGTACTGACATTGGGATAAATGAAGACAAAGCAGCATAGCTCTGTCATATCCACACATACAGGATAATTTACCGGTCCGCCCATTCTCCCAGACTTTGCAAGGCCCTTCCATTGGATATTCGGTCAGCTGAGTCCATGGGCATCTTAAAATCCCGTCTCAACAGTCACTTGTGCCATAAGGCCTTGACATCTTCTGGCAAGGACTGTGACGCTGCTCACTGTTGTATGCTTAGATGATGGCGTGCTGCTGCCTTGCGCCTGTTCAGGAATACTTCTTCCTTATTTCCTCTATTTGTTCAACTGGGTATCTTCAAATTTGTTGATGCGGCTCATTGTTGTCGTGCCGGGATGATGGCTCTGCCAACCTGTGACTGCTCAGGAACATTTATCCCTTACTTGTTTGTAAATATTTTTTTTTATATATATTGATTATTTTATAAATATAATGTATTGCTACTATTTGACTTTCAGTTGAACTGTCTTGATGTTGTTGACATGCTGTTCTTTGCAAAGCTCTAATTTGTAAAAAAATAATCCCCCAAAAAGTTATTGTTGCTGATTGGCCATTCTTATCTCGTTGTTGATGTGCCATTCTCTCTGCAGTTCTATGCAGCGCTTGTGACCCTCGGGTGGTAAGCGCTGTATAAATGCAATTATTATTATTATAATAAAAAGTTTCAGAGTTGGGCAATGTGATGCTTATATACCTTACCTTGTATGTATGCTTTTGCAGATGAGTGTATATATAGGAGGCCCGGTACTGGTTCAGATAATCGTCACTGGTGTTGACTGAGAAGCAACAGAGCTTGGTTCGTTGGTTTTATAGTACAACACACCAAACCCGACACTACAACTCTCCATGAAACAACGCTAAAGGGTATACGTTATATAGTGATCAGCGGCTAATAAAGTCAATGTAATTTGAAGTACAGCTTCCATTCTCAACCGATGGGTGATGACCCATCAGTATGCCGTGGGTGCCACCTAGTGATCCATGTAGACTATATCCAAGTAGACCTTGAGGTGGAGAATTTTTAGAACCCTTGCTATAGACACAGCCAAATCAGTACCGACAGAGAGAGCCATGGCTCAAGTGATTCAAGGTAGATTGCAAAGTCTGAGTAAATAAAAACATTCCTACAAATTCTCCGTCTAATAGTTCACCAACAAAAGTCACAAGCAGAGTGGCCTTAGATGGGAATAAATGGTTAATTAAAAAGCTAATGTTGGCACGTGGGCTTGGAACATAATAGTAAACGGTGTGATCTTCACTCCGTGGTTAACACCTTGATCCATCAAACATCAATTAAACTTGGATGGGAGTATTCATAAACCGCCTTTAAGACTGCAACACTTTTGCAAATGTGTGGAACTACAGTGAACACAAAACCAATTTAAACACCTAAATGTGAAATGCTGGTAACATGTGTAAGACAGTTATTACTGAAACCACCGCTGCTACTGCGGACGACAATATCTTACCCAAAAACTCGCTGCGGTCATGCATGGTGGAGACCTGGCTCTCGTAGGCGAGGGTTTTTATGTTGCGCGCCGTCAGGCGAGGTTGTTTTGGAACGAGTGGCTCTCGGTGGCTTTCTCATCGCACGTATTCTCTGGTTTGGCGTGGGGCACGTGGGGTGGGTACGGCGCGGAGGCGCCGGCATTCAGAGGCTTCCCGTGTCCAACCACGACAGCCCCGGACTCACCGTTCTTCTCCTGCTTCTGGTTCGGGTCATCCTGTCAGAGAGAAATGTACGGGCGGGCGCCGGGGTTACGAAGGAGTTCTGTTCCCAAGTTCTGTCCAGAAATCGCTGCGCACAAGAAGGTGCCCGAAGCGGGGGTCAAGCCGCCTTGGGAAAGACCTTCTCTCTGAGATGCATATGTTACCTCTGTGCCGCCATGCCACCCAGTACGCAGTGATTATGCTGTTAATTTCACTACGTTTATATCCATTAGCTGAAAGAGACTCAAATCAGCATAATGGCAACTCTTAACACAACTGTTAACACGTTTTATGTATCAAAAAACAGATTCTACCAAATCAGTAATTCAGACTTCAGGTACAATGAATGTGGCAGTAATGTCTGAGTTTTAAACGGCTTGACATGAGAATTACTCATAAGAGCTGCTCTTTTAGGAATAGCTGTGGCTGTCATATTCATTTATCCAATGACCTAGCAGTTAGCGTGCTCACCATTGGGTCAGGTCACGTAAAGAATATGGTATGTTTTCTAAAGCCACGGTCAATTGCTAGGGAGTTAGCCACGACACCAACTCCAGGTCACATTACACCTATGTTGATCTCTCTGTACTGGCTGCCAGTCTCACAAAAGATTCAGCTTAAAATCCATTTTCTAACCTTCAAAGCTCTGAAGCACCTTCCCATAGCGGACGCCACAGAGTGGTTGACGACCCATGTCCCCCTCCTCGGAGTTCCAAGAGGCTTCGGCCAATGGGTGACCGAGATGTTAATAATAATACGGTTCATAAGCACCCACAAATTCCACTCCTGGTCGACGGCAGTATGCGGATAAGGAGACGCAGAGCAGAGCTCAGTTTGGATATGGTCTAAAGGAATAATTGCTGCTTGAGGAAGCTGAACGTTGACGTTGTAGTCGTTCGTCAAAGGCACGGGGGACGCTGTTCCAGATTGTGGGGCTGATAGAAGCATCGTCCTGTGCTCTAAGTCTCGGAGCATGGGGGAACGCTCAGTAATAAATATCACCAGGCGCTGTGGAAAGCAGCGTAAGTACGTTAGTTGAAACGCTGGGGGTGTTGATATCTCTGTAGCACAGCAGTGCTTCTTTTATAGATTAGCGCTGTTCCTTGCAACGCTCTCTTCCCCGCGGGATCTCACGATGTTAGTATGTGGACATATTAATTACATACCTCAACACTTATTTACATACTTTGGCACATTGTACTTTCAGTTAATTCAGTAAACAACTTGTAGTAGTTATTTATTTATTTTGCCATATTACAGTTTTTAATTTCAGGATTATATTTTTTGGTACAGTGCCTTGAGATCCACAATGAAAGGTGCTTTATAAATAGAATTGTTAGCATTGGCTGCAAATTGTACACTGAAGAGAGTGCTACATCTAAAACACTGACACTTGCAATACTTACCCCAGTACGGGCAGTCAGCAGGTTACGACCAGGTTCCATTCCTGAGCGTGTAAATCGATATGTTCGCAAATCGGAACACACTAACCAACGTCGTCATGTATACTGCATGCAGCACATTGTATATTGCAATTAATAGTATCTTATGATAGCTCAGTCATACGAAGTTGGTAAGTCGGATGTTCCTAAGTCAGGGACTGCCTGTACTCCATGTGCTTTACACACAGGCCTTTTAAATTACATACTGCCCATGTCAATTAGCAAATAACAGCTGCAGCTACAATAACGCTGTGACTGACTGCGAAAAGGAGTAAAGCAGTCGTACCCGGCCGAGATACCAGAGCAGACATCATTAAATCGTACCGTACACAGCATGTTGTCATAATAGTTGAGCGCGCGGGCGCTGGGCAGCAGGCTTGGCGACTCTTGGCAGCTCTTGCGAGGTGGCGGGGGTATGCATGACTCCACAGCCACTGTCGACAAGGAGAAGTTGTCAGCTCCAGCCTCCAGCTGACACTTGGGCAGGCTGCAGGATGTGCACAAACACAAAGATTCCCCGTGTAGCTTTAAGAGACTGCGCACACGCGCACGCACAGACACGCGCACACACACACGGCCCAGCAGTTGGAGTTTAGTTATGAATCATTTGTATTTTACACTAAATCCGTTGAAATGTATTAAGACGTTTCGAGTCAATGCGTCGTGGCGAAGGCTTTTCTAATCAGTGACCAGATGACGAGTAGTGACTGGTAAAGATGAAGGTTGGAGAAGGACGAAAGTGGTCCTTTAAGGAAGAGAAACAAAACGTGTAACAAAAAAACCCATCCAAAATAAGCAGTAACATGTACGAGACTGGTATATAAAACCAACCAGCTGGAAAATAAAATATAGCACATCATTCTAATGAACGTTATGATTGTAACACTTATTATAGTGGGACCGTTGCTTCTCCTGTGGTGACAATTCCACTCTGCGGAGCACAGCAGGATGGCGTTGTGTCTACTCTAACAATTTGAGGGAATCACAAATTAATTCTGATCTTACTGATAATCCACTGCTCCAGATAACGAATATGCCCGCCATGTGATGATGCAGGTTTTCGTGGCTTGATTATTGAGACTGGCTCTCTCTCTCTCTAGCTGTTCCGTCACCATTGCCATGTCGAATTAGAAGCCTGACTTCATATCATCTCATTGTCAGAAACCGCTTAGCCCTGTACAGGGTCGCGGTGAGCCAGAGCCTATCCCGGCAGACACAGGGCGCAAGGCAGGGATATACCCACGATGGGACGCCAATCCATCACCAGGCACTGAGGGCAATTTAGTCTGCAAGCCAATTAACCTATGCAGCATGTTTTTTTGGACTGTGGGAGGAAACCGGAGTGCCCGGGGCCTTCTTGCTGTGAGGCGACAGCGTTACCCACTGGGCCACCGTACCACCGTGCTACACAGAAGCCTGACTTGTGATGTATGACAATCAACATCACAGGGGTGCAAACGAAAATATAGCGTTATCATCACTTTTAAATATAATGTAACTATTTACATCACACAGCTGTCCAGAAAGAGCAAATATGGAGAGCAATTCTTATACTGCCTCTGTCAAATGTATAAAACGCAGAAATAATTACGACCCATCAATCAACAAAATAAATTGTTACACTCACGTTAGTATCATGACATGCAAATCAGAAAATATTTATGATTTTGCAAATTGGATGAATGAGCACGAATGAAGTTAAAAAAACACGAGACAGAAAACAAGACTTATGAAATCAAAACGATCCTTGAATTAAATTTTAATTTTTTTTCTATTCAGAAGGAGTGGATGAATAGTCATCATCATGATCAGTACCGGCTCAATTCACTGTAATGGGCTGGGGATTGTCCTGGCAAATACAGGGCGCAAGGTAGAGTTCTGCCCAGGATGGCACACCAGTTCATCGAAGCGCACCTCGTCGCAATGTAGACGGCAGGCCAATTAACCTAGGTAGCATAGCATCAGATTGTGGGTGAAAATCGGAACACTCAGCGACAACCCACGCAGACATGGTGAGAACACGCAAACGCCACACAGAAAAGAACCAGAGCTGGAAATCAAACCCAAACTTTTTGCTGTGAGGCAGCAGAACAACTCGCTGTGCTACCCTGCTGCTGGGATAAATTGTGTTCTTACTCCCTCTCTCGGTACCATATCGGACAGGACGTTGATGACAATGGTCTTACACAAATATCCACTCTTTGAACTCCTAAGAATGTCGACTGTGGACAAGTAAATCCATTTCGAGAGACTCTTGACATAAGTCAATCTCTGTTGTCCACATCTATCTTTCCTTCAAATGTTCCGGTTATAACCAGATTTTCAATTTCCTCTTTCCTCATAATATGCCCGAGAAATTTCGACTGTCTCCTTCTAAGGTAATTCAACATCTCCAGTCCTTCTTCCTTACATAATTAACATTTTAAATATGTTCAAAAATGTTATACAAATATTCATATCTAATTCATCTCTTTGGTGGATTAATATGTATCAGGAAGGGAAAGTTATGTTGCTATATTTTGTCCCGTATATATTTACATGTTTAAAACATCCACACGATGAATTATCCACATTGTCAAAATCAAGATATAATAAGTACTTTAATTATTATTAATTATTATTCATTGTAATGATGTAGGTTTTCACGGCTCGATGCATGATGATTGCTTCGAAAAGCTGCTCTCTCGGGGCAGCCGCGTCGTTCGCTTCCTCTCTCCACCTCGCGACGTTTCGTCTCACACGTTGGAGGCATCCTCAGGCGCCTGAGGATGCCTCCAACGCGGCTGTACCGAGAGAGCAGCTTTTCGAAGCAATCGACAATATTTTATGTTATACCGTATATAGCATGCAGTATACTGTATACTGCAATGAATAGGATGCTATGGGAGCTTGTTCGTTGGTATGAGCATTCGTTAAGTCAGACATTCGTAAGTTGAGGACTGCCTGTATAACATACCGACGTAGGGTTTTCCCAGCTCAATCTGTGAGAATTGCTCTGCACAGCTGTTCTTTCGGGGCATCTGTCAAACGCTCCATTTCTCTCCTTCACGGCCTTTCGCCCCCACGTTAGAGGCATCCTCGGGCGTGCTGAGGATGCCTCTAGCTTGAGTAGACGCTTTTGTTGAGCGATTGTACCCTGCGCAATGCCGCTGATCCTCACAACAACCAGTGCACATTCCACTCGTCTTAGCACCCGCTCCCGTGAATAAAACATTCGGCTGATTATTCATCAGGCTGTCACAGTGAGTTTGGAGGTAGCATAGAGGAGTGGATGTGTGAGGATTATTAATGAGTTCCCACAGAGCAAGGCACTGAATCAGAGACGAAAGACTTCATTGTGTCTCAGATTGTAAAGTAGGAGCCGCTGTAACTCTACAAGGGAGGAGGGATGGGGTGGATGAGTAACGACCTAGGTAGACCACTGCATCAAGTGAGCCTGCATACTGACTTCCGTCACGATCCACTGTTTAATGTAACAATAACTGTCCCTGTTTTTAAAATGCACTCAAACTTAGCCTACATAGAACGTTAATACATTCGCTGTAGTCAAAACCGAGCAAAAATAAATTACCAGTTATATTGGTTGCGACCTATTGAAAGGGGTAGGATTGGAAAACAAACGTACCTGGGTCCGCGGTCCCTTTAAAGCTACATAGAAACTCATGGATACATATACACACATAGAGCTGCATAGATAATCATATAGATACAGACACACATAGAGATACACAGAAACTCATGGTGACACACATACACACAACGAGACTTATAGCGACAAATAGACACATGTAGAGATACAGAGATACACATAGGGTCTAGGGGGCTTCCCCCAATTTGTTTTGAGTCCATGACAATGCAT
Source organism: Mordacia mordax (assembly GCA_036362905.1). Lineage (NCBI taxonomy): Eukaryota > Metazoa > Chordata > Hyperoartia > Petromyzontiformes > Petromyzontidae > Mordacia > Mordacia mordax. The sequence continues at coordinate 7,975,912 of JAZEWT010000007.1, read as the reverse complement.
ATCATGCATTTCTGTGACTTCTGGAGTGTAAAATAATCATCCAAATTCAAGACCACGAAAGCCCAATAGATTTCCTCCGGGGGAGAGTCACTCTGGGAACGGTATTACCGTGCGTTTCTGCCAAATCCCACCGCAGGTCAGGCCCCACAAAACGAATGGCTCTCACAACGCACAGCGCTCACCTCTTCGCGCGCAGTTGTTGGTTCTCAGTGCTCAGCGAGTGCAGCCGTTTGGCGAAAAAGACGATAAGCATGAATATGAGGAAGAGCACGAGCAGCGCGGTGCCCACCGCCACGCAGCCCACTTGGAAGTCCGTCACCACCGACTGACACTGGGCACCTTTGTACCAACTGTACTCCTGTGCCGAACACCTGACAGGGCAAAACGCACATATTCCCACACATTTGCACTGTTTATTTCACAGTTTATTTTTCACACGCTGTAATTACCAGTGTAATTAGGGCGTCTGCTAACTAATTATTATTAATAATAATAAATGTTCAATACCAGTTGTAATTTTGAAGAAAAATACATTTGCTTTGATTGCACTGATGTAGGATTGTCATGGCTCGATGTGTCATGAGAATTGCTCTTCATAGCTGTTTTTTCGGGATATCAATGTCGAGTGTTCCTCCTTTCACCTTTCGTGACATTTCGCCCCCCACGTTGGAGGCATTATTAGGCGTTTTAAAATGGTTTTATTGAAATGGTGTAGCTGAAATGTCGTTGTGAAGGAAAACTCGACCTACGGCTTTCCATAGTTGCTCTTTTGGGATAGCCATTCGTTTCAGCGAAACCATTCTTTTCAGCTAAACCATGTGATTTCATAAAGACGCAAATAATATTAAGTCCTGGTGTTATGGCTATTTAATCCGTTTTTAGAACAGAAATGTATATATTGCAAATTAATTGTATTATTTGGCTAAACTGTGATGAGGCAATTGCTAAGTTTACAGCTGATGATAAGCAATGATCAAGTTTAAAATGTATTGGTTTGGCGTGGGTTACCGTCACGTGTAGTCACCTGCAAATTGCTCCAAGGTTTTCGACCAAATAGCAGCGGCCATTGTTGTAGCAGTAGTGCGGTGTGGATGCGCACACGGAGACGCAGGAGGTGTTGTGCTGCACGTAGCCAGGCCTGCACCTCCTCACCCCACCCACCAGCTCAAAGGAACCCGCTGCGTCCACTGCTGTCTTGCCCTTTGACTTGACCCTATCCCACGGTCTGCCTGTGTCCACCAGGTCACTGCTGGTGGAAATCTGTGACGTTGGCTCTGCACTAAGACTTCCATCTATGAATGTTACATTATTTTTGTAACCGTAACCATTGTTGTTTTCTGCCGGTGCTGTTGTTATGCGTGAGGCAAGCTCCTCCACTTCAGGTGTTCTGGGTTGCATGTCTGTTACCGTTGTCACGAACCATGATTCCATGGAATCCTCAAGCTCTGGGTCTGCAGTGGATTGCTGACTCCAATTACTGTCACTGTCCTTACTTGAATCTTCCAGCTGAAGTGTCGGTGTCCCCTTCCGGTCACTGGTATCGTAGATCTCACCAGCAGTACCAAAATTTGCATATGTCTCGGATGAATTACCAGCATTGGGAGCTTCTAATTGCGTCTTGGATTGTGTAGCACTCTCATTCGTGTTGTTGTTTCCACCAAACGATGACGCCTCGTTATCATTAACGTTGACTCGGTCATCACCTTTCCATCCCTCTGACCAAACCTCGCCTTCTGAACTGGGTGCTTCAGTTATATGCAAATCGTCTTTTTCAGTCACATTAAACCAAGGATCTTCCATGAAAGTGACAGTGGATGCAGTCGATTGTAAGGCATCTTTCACCTCTGTGTTTGTAATAAAGGGCACTCCTGCAGTCAGAGTTCCTTCACTGTAATGGTCAAATCCTTCCACGGATTGAATCATAATGGAGCTCGTTTTGAGTTCAGTGTCATCCAGATTTTCAAAAGTCTCCGTTCCCTGAGTGGCGAAACCTGGTTCCACAATGTGCTTAGTCGTCTCCTGCTTTGTTGGCATTGGAGGAACTGCGATTGTGGTAGCATCGGTTAAGAGGCCACTGTTGGTAGTGTCTTTAAGTAATACACTTGTGGCCGTAATGACCTCTGTTTTGACTGTGTAGACATCATTACTTTCTCTGCTGCTGCGTCGCAACTCAGAGTTCTCCATCTTCTCAGAGCTCTGAAGCTCTTGCACAACCAAATCATCTTGCTCGAATGCGTGTACAAATTTAGAATTTTCAATCTCAGAGGTAACGGGATTCATCGTCTTGACAATTTTAAAGCGCTGTGGGATTTCTGTAGGTAATCCGTCCCCACTGCTCCCAAACAAGTACGCTTGATGGCCATCATTAATGTGAGCACTGTTATAGATTTGTGCAGTTGCACCTGGCATTTCTGCAGCTCCATCAGCTGGTGCATTGTGGTCTACGACAGGCGGAGGTGATGCCTTTCCATGAGGCGGAGACGGAAATCTGTGTGCGTCGACAGCTGCGGAGGACATGCTGGCAGGTGCCTCCAGGGCCATCCCAGGGGAACCCTCCATCTGAGTGGGTTCCAGCCGAGTGGACAGGACTGAAGTGAAGTTGTTTCCGCTGATCTCCTGTAAAGACGCATTGGCTTGATGCAATAGGGAGTCATTTTCGGTGGTTTTGAAGGTGTCATCGTTTACTGGGAATGACACCTGGTCCGGCAGGGCTGTAATAGCTGTGAAATAATAAAAGCATAAACATTAATGAGTCATATAATGCTCATCTCATCATCTCATTGTCAGAAACCACTAAGTCCTGTACAGGATCGTGGTGAGCCGGAACCTATCCCGGCAGACACAGGGCGCAAGGCAGGGATATACCCACGATAGGACGCCAGTCCATTACCTGGCACTGCGGGCAATTTAGTCTGCAAGCCAATTAACCTATGCAGCAGCATGTTTTTTGGACTGTGGGAGGAAACCGGAGTGCCGGCGAAAACCCACGTGGACACGGGGAGAGCATGCAAACTCCACACAGAAAGGGCAGCCGAGCCGATATTCGAACCCGGGACCTTCTTGCTGTAAGGCGACAGCGCTAGCCACTGGGCCACCGCCCCATATAATGCATTCCTTCAAAATAGTCACTCTCGACTGTAAAGTTGTTGAATAAAAACTGCCTGCACAGCATACATAAACATACGCGCTCTTCATCCTACGTAATATATTTTAGCATTATCATTTCATACATTATTGAGAATTGCTGCTCCATAGCTATTCTTAGTCATCTCTTGTGTTCCTACGACGTTTAACCTCCCACGTTAGAGATATCATCGGTATTCAAAAAGAAGATTTATGAGAAAATCTCATACATCGAGCCGTGAAAATCTACATCATTACGCATGCATCATTAATATTAATATTATTTATTGCGCGTGTTTAACTGTAAACACCTGACGATCAAGGCATTTTTTTCAGGAGTGCTGCAAATACAACCACGTATAATCCGAAATGCGTTACTTGCAGGAACTCTTAATCAGATAATTTTAATGAGGTAATCTCAATATACTTTATCACCGTAAGGATGTTGACCAATAGCAGATACACTGCAAGTTTTTTTTTAGCTATGCGAGGAAACCGGCGAATCTGGAGGGAACTCTTGTGAACAAGAGGAGAACAAACGCCACAGCAAGGAGTCTGAGTCATGTATTACTGCCAGGACCTTCTTGCTGTAATGCGTTATCACCGCATAGATAGATACATAGATACACTCTATTGTCATCCCATCCGTGTACAATTTCAGTATATAGAGGAACGAAATTACGTTTCTCACGGTCTCAACAGGGCAGCACATAAAATCCAGCAGCAATTGCTTTTTTCTGAACTGGCCTCTGTTTTCAACCTCGTAGATCCACAGCCGACACCTGTTTAATACACGGGGGCTGCGCAGACAAGACCAGCGCTCACGTCCACTTCGCTTCGGAGATTTCACGAGATCAGGCAGCGTAGAGGCGATATGGCCGTTGTGTTACTTATTATGATACAAGTGTCACAATAAAGCCCGGGAAAGCATCGACCATCACTTGTGGGATGGAATTGATGCAGATTTGTTACGGCTCCACGTGCGATCAGTGCTTTCCGTCGTTGCTCTTTCGCGAGAGCTGTGCCCCTTCTCTCTCCCACGTGGAAGGCGAAA
>JAZEWT010000007.1:7926005-7971128 GCA_036362905.1 Mordacia mordax | reverse complement strand
GGGGGTTGATGGCAGACGGCACCGCGGTTGAGATACCAGCACAGACGGAGCGGCACAAACCTCGAGCGAGCGCGGCGAGCAGGAGCCAGGGAAGAAGGGCAGGCGGGGGAGATGGCGCCCTTAGCGGCGGCGCGCTGTCCGCGGCAGTGAGCGGCATCGCGGAGGCTTTGGAACGCGACGGCTCCCGGCGAACGACGCGACGGCTCCGGGTGAACACGGCGCGACGACTCCAGCTGAACAATGCCTCTCTCAAGCCGCCAGCAGCAGCGGCAGCGGCAGCGCAGACATCGCGCCCGTGGTTAAAGGCGCTGCGATCGTCTCGCCGGGCGAGTCCGCGGAGCCGCACGCTGGGACGAAGCGGGGCCCCTCGCGAGAGGGCGGGTGGGGGGTGCGCGCCGCGGAATCGCTAATGCAGCTTCAATCACAAAAGAGGTTTGCCAAAGGAAAAATAAAAAATGCAAAGCGCGACCCAAGCGTGCACAAGCCCGCGTTTCACAATGCCGAGTGCAATGAAATAAATAAAAGAAAACGCATGCGCATTTCGAGGCGCTTTTGTAAAGAGCCTCCTGTGCAAAGTAGGTCCCGTACCTTCAGCGCTGCTACTGCGTCCCCCAGCCTAGCAAAACATACCATCGCCAGGTATTTCCCCACCATGTCACCGTGGATGATACCACCTCAAACGATACCACCTCGAACGATAAGTAAACAACCCCCGGTGTTAACCTGATTTCAATCCAGTCTCACCCCGGACAATCCTCCCCAGTTTCACCCAGAGCAACGGACCACGGAGCCACCACAATCCTTGCAGGCAGGCCCTGCATGCTGATCCGCTTAGCCCCGAGTCGCATATCCTGTCCAGAGGTGACCTTACATGTTATTGTGCCGCTTAAAACTGAATTCACAGGTAACGTAATCATATAACATTTGCATTTCTAGAGCGCTTTTCACCCGAGGATCACAAAGCGCCGCACGGAGCTATGGAGAAAAAAATAAGAACAACAAAAGAGTGGATCATCTCATCTGTCAGAAACAGCGTAGTCTTGTACAGAGTCGCGGTGAGCCAAAGCCTATCCCGGCAGACACAGGGCGCAAGGCAGGGATATACCCACGATAGACACCAGTCGATCACCGGGCACTGCGGGCAATTTAGTCTGCAAGCCAATTAACCTGTGAAGCAGCATGTTTTTGAACTGTGGGAGGAAACCGGAGTGCCTGGCGAAAACCCACGCGGACACGGGGAGAGAACATGCAAACTCCACATAGAAAGACACCCGAGCCGAGATTCGAACCCGGGACCTAAGAGTAGATCAATTAAAGTAAAATAATGACTATAAATCAAAGAAAGACATAAAATAACAAATAAAATAATTGTTAAAGTAAGAAGCTTTCCGAAACAAAGCAACATTCCAAATATTAACTGCAGAGAAACATTTAAACGACCAACATTACTACCGAGGCACCAATGTATCGCACTGGCCGATACGATTCAAGACCATATATAATATACCTGCAATGTAAATTTGATTTAGGATCACTTGCCAAACACAACTCAAGATGATGTACAGAACAGTATGATGTTGAAATCCAGGAGGAAAGGCGTACAGTCGTGTTTAACATTCAGCAGTCCTTCATCGGTAGAGGAAGGTCTTAGACTTGGACTTGAATTGGAGTCACATATGGATGGTGGGTGGCAAAGAGAAGAATGACGGCGCTGGTCTTATGGCAAGGTTGGCTGAAGGCTTTGGTATGTTTTGGATTCTTTAGTAGAATGTGCTTGGAGGTGAGTAATGCGATAAGGGGAGAGGCAGACAGGAAGTGGGGCCATGGAGGATCGCGAAGATGGTGATGCGTGCAATCTTAAAATGATCCGGGATTGGATTGGGAACTAGTACAGGGATGTGAGTATTTACGCGGGGTGATCATTATCAGCAGGGTTGGTAAGGAATGCGGAAATGGCATTTTGTATAATCTGGAGTTCAGCGATGATGGATTTGGGGCAGCGATAGAAATTAGTTTTAGATGGAAGGATGAGGACATGCAGGGCGGTGATGTGGGATTTCCACTCTTTCGGCATGTCAATAGGTGGCCCACACTCGACTGGAGTCTTTACCGACCGTCCTGTCAGCGGGGAATATTTTATTTCTATAAACATCTATCTCGAGCCGCCATTCTCAAGCGGTGGGCCATGAGCGCCACCGAGTGGTCCGTGGAGACCAGATCAAAGCGGAAAAAGTGGGCTTCGTGGTGCACCTTGCGGCAGGGTGGTGCAGTGGTAACATTTGCGCCGCAAAGAACAAATGTCCTCCCCGACGGGGTTCGATTCCCGCTCTGGACTCCCTTGTATTAAGTTTGTGTGTTCTCCTCGATCTGCGGCGTTTTCCTTCGGGTTTTTCAGTTTCCTCTCTCAACAAAAAAAGCCCATCAATTAATTAGCCGATCATATCATAACATATCGGACAGTGTCTGAAGAATGCTGGCACCGGATAACTTCCTGCCTCTCTGAAGTTTCCTGGCGCCTCCATACCTATGTCTCGTATATGACCAGACGTGGAATTGTACTTTGTCTGGAGTTACTCAGGGTTCAGTCCTTAGCCCACTCTTCAGCATCTACATACGACCACTTGGCCAAATACTGCGCAGCCTCAATCTCGGCTACATTTATGCCGATGACATCCAAAGCTATATCCACACAAAGCCATCCATCTGGTCTTTCCATGTCGTCCTGTCAAATGTAAAAGCCTGGATCAATTCAAATATCCTAAAACTAAATGGCGACAAAAAAGTTTTGCTTGCCGGAACCCCGCACCAATTTTCCAAGGTTGAACCCATCCAATTGATTCTTGACGATTAGACCATTGAAATTGCTGAGGCAGTCCAAAATCTAGGAGTGACTTGTTTCTCACCTCCTTCGAGACACACATCAACAAGGTGATGAAGGTAGTCTATATCCATCTCAGAAACAAAGCGAGACTGTGCAACATCCTGTCAACCTCAGATGTTGAGCAGCTAATAAACATCTTCATCTCTTTATGAATCAATTATTGCAATACGCTACTCCCTGGCACCCCTGCTACCTGATCAATCATCTGCAACGTGTGCAGAATGCGGCTGCTCGAGTCCTCACTCACACCCATCCACGATCACAAATCCCGACTACTGTTGTCCACTGGCTACCGGTTAAATATAGGATCGAATTAAAGATCATGCTTCTCAACTACAAGGCTCTCACTGGCGCTGCTCCGACATACATCCGTGACCTACTTCAGGCACCCTCTTCAACACAACTTCGATCCTCCAATACAGATGACAGAGCCTTCTCGCACGCTGCTCCCAGCCTCTAGAAAGTTCTTCCATTGGAGATTCGGTCAGCCGAGTCCCTGGGCATCTTCAAATCTCGTCTCACGACTCACATGTTCTGTAAGTCTTTTAAGTCCTCTGGCTAGGACTGTTGATGCGGATCACTGTGTGTTGGGATCTGAGCAAGACAATGGAACCCTTTCAAATGGACCCCACCCTTCTTCTATTGTTCCTGGAAGGAAGCAACGCTGTAGAAGGGACTTAACATATACATAGAGCCTACATATAAATACGAGTCATACACGTGACACACACAGAGCGCCTGAGGATGCCTCCAACGTGAGGCGAAACATCGCAGGGAGGGGAAGCGATCGGCACGGCTAACCCGAAAGAGCAGCTTTTCGAAACAATCGTGAAACATTGTTTCCCAAAAAAGTTACGCTTAGACTTTTAAAGGTGACTATATAAGTATGCCCTGAGATTTGCTTTGGATGCCCCCTACAAAACCCACCATTGTGAATAGCATATTTGCGACAAATTTACGTCTCTAAATAATCGTATGGATAAATGCATACGTAAAGTTCTGCTTAACAAGTCGACAAAACATTTGATGGATTGGACCATACAAATGAACTAACCCTTAGAAGCGCAACCAGTCAGCTCAATGTTCCTAGGTGCACATAAAGATTCGGGGGAAAAGCTTTTGTGGCGACTGGACCTCGTTTCTCAAACAATATTGTTTTGAGATTGAGGCTAGTTACTTCCATCGACGAGCTCCTTAGATCCCAATTAAAGTTCTACCTTGCTGTGATTGCTAAATTTTAGGTGGTTTCAGGGCAGCATTTGCTTCTTTTATTTTGCTACACGTTTCTTCAATTTCTTGTCGTAATTACACTGCTACACTTGTCTCAATTGGAATGTCTTCTCTGTGCTGTGCAATTTTAAGTTATTTTCTCTACGATTATACGGTTTCACCTTTGTATTATTTGATGCTGTGAGTTTTTGTTGAGTTGGTCAGTGCTAACGTTAATTGTATCCAAGGAATCCAGCATCCTGCTGACTCAATGAGCATTTCCTGCCTTAATAATAAACATCTGACATGACCAACAGAACACCAGCAACGATTATATGAATCTGTCCTAGACCTCCTCGAGGTCAACTGACCCTTAATCAGTACATAGTTTGGTGAGCATTACCACTAGGAAGACAATGGCGGTCCGACAAGATGCTGGCTAACCACCTCATGTGCCGTGCGAGCCTTCCAGAAGCTCGTTAACAGCACTTGACCCTAGTATGTTAAGTCTGTACAGGGAAATTTTGTCTTTGTAGCCGTATACTGGCCGCACGAGGTCATTATGACACTCGCCTCACCATGGCGCTCTGCGGTCTAACTGCAGTGGGAACTGTCCGTAGGATGGTGAGCATGGGCTTGCTATGATCCCAGCCAGATGAAACACTCCCTCTGTTTGCTGTGGTATCCAGGGAAGCATCTCGCGAGTGCTTGGATTTTCAAAGCAAATGCACCGGCCACCACAGACACTCAAGGTGGTTTGCAAAAGAATTTGAAAGCGAGCGGGGCTTTACTGCAGTAAGGTTGATTGGGGGTCATGGGTTTAGTGCAGATGGGCTGATTATGGATCATAGGTTTCCAAGACGTTGGAAGGGTGGGTGCATCGTTAATCCATGCTCACAAGACACAGACACTAACTTGCTGCACAGCATCGATTAGCATAACAAAGCAGCATTGTGATTTCGGTAAGGGGACTCTAAAGGAAATATAGACTCCTAATGAATGTGGAAACTCAAGGAGGCTGTAGGGAAGATGGTGGTTCTTAAGAGGCTCCAGAAAATGGATTAGGGTCATGTTGACTGGAGGGCTGGGTCAGCTTTATGACGGACAGTCAAGTACAAGATGTGAAGGGAGGGGCATGGGATACTAAAGCTAATTTAAGTCGGTCCAACAGCTGCAAACGCATTAAGAGGCACGGAGCGTAGTTCATTATGCATAGAGAACAGGCAGGCAATTGATTTTATGCAGCAATTGCTGCAAGTCACATTATAATAATTTACACCTATAACCTGACATATCTACATAACATATGAATAAAGACACATTAAAATGTATCATAACCTCAGTTATAAGCCAGTGTAATTGAATGCTTAACGTAAATAAATATTACGCTGTATTCATTGTAAATATTTTACCACCACTGTACTAATCATGTGGTGTTAGCAATATAAAAGACTGTGGTAGCACTTTTGTTTGTGGGTACAATGTGAATCGTGTAATTTAATGCACCCCTCTGAAGCACAATGTACTCAACAATCTCCCGCCTAATGTGAAGATAACCAAACTGGCTTTGTAATTACTAATAGTGATGTGAGTAAAACCATCCAAGGCTATCGATGGGTGCACATTTCAAATAGTTATGTTATGTGAACCTTACTTAAAGAGATGACTGGAGAGGGTTTGCTTGCTACATTTTAGGTTTGGTAAAAAGTTATTATTCTTCTAATGAAAAGAAATGATCAGTACCCCTAAAAAATTGGGTCATGGATATCAATTAAACCAAGGTAGTTTTAGCTAGTCTTCATTCGGAAGCAAAGACAAACATTATACTTTGTTCTAACAATATTTAAAAAGAGGTTCCTAAAACTCAATCTGAAGTATACCTCCCCAACGTTTCTGTAAATCAGTGGTGAGTGGGATAATATCATCCACGTCCTAAGTGGTGAGAAAAAGTGTGAACCCTTTAGAAGTTTGTGTTTCTGCATAAGTTTGACCTTAAATGTGAGCATATCTAAATCGAAGTCTTAATAATGAAGAGAATCTAATTAAAGAAAGCACGAATACATCTACAAACAGTGGTTTCCTCCTTGCTTTCCTACTACGCACATCACATTCTTGTTGTTCAGTGTTTTCCTGATGGTGGACTCTTGAACACTCATATAAACCAATGCAAGAGAGGCCTGCAGATTCTTAAGTTCTCCTGGGATTCTTTGTGACCTGGATTATTCTTTACCTTGCTCTTAGGAGCGGTATTCGTTAGACGACTGCTCTTGAAAAGAGCAACAATGGTAACGCTATGGGTACTTTTTTGCCAGTATACAAATATAAGATTACAATAGGTTTTACCGTATCTGGCGATTATGCAGGTGTTAAGATCTTAACACCTGCATAATTGCCTGGCAATTATGCAGGTGTTATCGCCAGATACGGTAAAACCTATAGCAACAATGGTGTTGATTTTTTGTTCTCCATTTATAACCTATCTGCCTATCTGGTAAAGACCATTCTCTCACTCATGACAACTAAAGTTTTTTTTTTAATATAGAGTAGGACCACCCAAACGCAGTGCTGATTATCATGTAACTGATTAAAATACATGGACTCTAATTACCCCCGTAATTGAGATGATTAACGGAGAGGCTTAAATACTTTTTCCGACAAATAAACGTAATTGATCGTTTTGCTCAAAAAATCCGTGAAAGAGTTGATTTTTCATGTGCTATTTGTTTAATAAGTTTCTCTCAATCTATTATTAGGACTTGAATGACAATCTGATGACATTTTAGGTCAAATTTATGCATAGATACAGAAAATGCTAAAGGGTTCACAAACTGATTCTCACCACTCTATATATACGGGTTTGTCACGTGAATATGTAATTTACAGACTTCATTGGCACCCAACCTTACAAAATACATGGACATTGATTTACAAAGGCTGTTATTTATATTTTAAAACAAAGTTTACATGATATTTGCACCAAATACAAGTCTTAACGTTTGATAAACAGAGGTAATGCTACATGAAAAACGGCGTTAAATAACATTTAAGCGACTTGCGTGAAGCCAGGGGTTTTCAACCTTGAGCACCTGAAGGCCCACTTCGTCCACTTGGATCCGGTCTCCACGAACAACGAGGTGGTGCTCACGGCCTACTCATAGGTCATAACCCACTGGTTGAGAATGACGGCATTCGGCTGTGTCCATGATCATTCCTTTTTTTCTGGAAATGCTTTTAGGCTGGTTTGGGGTAGGTCACTGGCATAAGGCACTACCATGATAGTACAAGGTATACCTATTCATAAACATACTATATTACTGTACCCTATATAACTATAGATAAATGAACAGGTTTGCAGAAATTAGGACAATGGGCAGTGTCTATTTTCGAGTCTATTGAACATGTACGAGGTGGTGTATTTGTCAACGGCTTCAGGAACCAAGTCTCCTCCCCACGCATTATGGTTGATCTGCAAGAGGCAGCAAGAGAACAGAACATCAGAAAGAACATCAACGAGTTTCAAGTCAAGTTGCTTCTTATAACTTTATACGTCATTCACAGTACAGCCTGTCTCTTAAGACAACTAAGAATGAGAACATTTTAATTTATAACGCACGCAAATGTTATGCCTGCTCATGAATGCCGTTCGTACGTGGACGTGTGAGGAAATAGCAGAAAGAAGGGGGGGACGACAGTCAGGCAGTCTCCCGGCACCAACTCACCGGACACTATTTCCTATGCATTGTGATATTATCGGCCAATTAACGTGGAGGTGTTTTCTGGTTGTAGGAGGAAACTGGGGAACATCACTTCGCAGAAAGAAGGCCCTGCCCAGGGTGGTTTGAGTCCCACTTTTGGTGCTTTTCTATGCGTAGTTTATGCGTTCTCCCACTGTTCTATATGAGTTCTCTCCGAGTCCACTGGTATCCTCCTAAAACTAAAAAAAACATTCAATTAATTAGCTGATGTCACAACATATATGATGCAGTGTCTGGTAGATTGGCATTGGCTGACCATGTGACAGACTTCCACCCTCCCTGCCTTTTATAGAGTCCGAGTCATTCTCTTTTAGAACGAACATAATGCATTGTAAATTGTATTGTTTTTATCAGTCTTGGTCGCGCAGAATTCAGCTACGAGTTTATTTGTTTGCCACCTTGAGTGTGTACTGTTCCGATGTGCTCGCCTCCTGTCTGTCCACACGGCTGCTGCTGCTGCTGCTGTAGCTGCTGCTGCCTTGCGCGTAGCTCCGCAAGCTTGACTTGCTCCAAGTGAAAAGTGCTGCGATCTGAGAGAAGCTGCTGTCGTTGATACTCCAACTGCAATCACAATAAATGGTACGAGCACTCAACACGGGTTTAATGTCAACACAGTACACACATCAATGCAATATTCTGCAGTTTATTACTTTTAAATATATTTGCAACTAAATGTTTTAAATATATTGCCCAATGTGGACATACAATGCCTAAAAATATAAAAATATAGCATAATAATGTACCTAACTTTCAGTTGAAACAATGAATCTCACTGTTTTGAAGAACTGTCACAGCCCGAATATAAGGCCTACGTATCTTTAGTTATTTGCCTAAGGTCAGGTCTTGGGTTGAAGTTACATCAATCCTATTCGCTTTTAAAAACTTCTTTTACATTTATGCCATGCCAGTCATCAGGCAGCTCTTCCCTTTTGCTTCGTTCAGGCCTAATCTCCAGCACGCTTCTTAATATTTGTTCATCAAGCCTTACAACGTCTTTCCACATGTCAAATATATATTTGATTTTAATTAATTTCATATAAATATGCATAGTTGTTCTTTCGGGAGAGCCGTGTTGAGTGTTCCTGCCCTCTCCTTCACAATGTTTCATATCCTATATTGGAAGCATGAGCTAAATCTTTCAGAAACGCCTGAAAAGAAGGAACATTAGACACAGTTATCCCGAAGGAACAGCTACAGAGAGCAATTCTCATACATCGACCTGTGAAACCTACATCTGAATATGATGCTTTCTTGCTGTCCCAGTGCTAGCCCTCTTGCATACTCTGCATCTGTCAAACCAATTTTCAAATATTTTCTCTATTCGCCATTAAAACATGTACTGTATAATTGCTCACGGAGTGGATGTTTTGGCTAATAATGATTTGAGCTCCGAGAGGGCGCCAGCTTTTTAAATCTGCAGGGACAATCAAAATGACGCACCGACTCCCGCTCACGGTCCATGATGGTTTCCAGCTCCTCAAAATGTCTAAGCTTGATTTCCAGTTTCTTCATTTGCGTCTCCACCAACAAGGCCACCAGGGACTTGATCTTGCGCTCCTCCACAGCTGCCAATTGCTTCACATGAGAAACAGGGATAACAAAATTAATATGGAGCGAACAATCCATAACTGCCAAAAAAACAGATATCACGACATCATACAAACAAATTATGTGTCTTTGGAACATCGTGGGTACAAGCAAATATAAGCAGCTCCATTGCACCAGCACAAACAAAACATTTCATTATTTCAGCCGATTGACTTTTGAGACCAATAATATCAAACATAAAGGAAACTTGGACAAATTTAGACCTTCTGAATGTCAAGACTGACTTTTTTAAACAAATACTGCAAGACAACAAGACGTTATTAGGAATAGAACTCCATAAAAATTATACTTTACTTTACTGCTCACTCCTGATAGCAGAAATAAGCTTTGTCGCCTTGGTGAAACATGGATCACGATGTTGCCAAGGCCACACTCTGCCAAGGATCCGCATTCTAGAGTTAATTTTCGAGGTGTAAGATTGCCCAGGGAGATATGGTGGAGTTAACTGTGTGGAGCACACTGAGCAGGAAAGCAATACCTTTGCCTTAGCAGCTGCGGCAGTAAGGGCAACAGCGGCAGCAATTGCGGTGACGCTAGCATCTGGGAGGGCCGACAACCCCAGGGCTTCAGAAGGAGCCTCAGCTTTGCTCCTGCTGCCCCTGTGTTCTTGCTCCTCACCTAACCACAGTGACAGACAGCAAGTAGCAGGAATCAGAGAGCATACATGAAGTAAACAATGACACGTGGCAGGTGTTAGAAAGCATCAATAACACATCTGTCAAGAACAGCCAGCGTGTCTTTAAGCTGGAATTAAACATTAAGCTATGTAGCTCTTTTAATAGTTGCCCAGCAGGGGGAGGTAAGCAAGTATACAATACACAATTAGATAAAAATAACTTGATAAATATACCTAAAAAAAATTAACAGGCAACCATGTAACATTTTGCAAAATTGCATAAAATAGCAATCGAATCATCAAATATATCATATGTTGAAATATTATCGGTGTAACTACCGTTAATTAGCATTTTAGACCAAAAGTTAAAATGAGACAAAAGTTAAAAACAAGTAAATTTTTTTAGAAAAGTTATTTGTTAAGTCTAATGACCACGAAAAGCATCAAGCAAAGGACAGGAATTGAGTATTACAAACAATTAATTAAACCAATGCACATTTATAACATGCAGTATTTGATTGAAATATCACCACAACCTTGCTCCTCCCTCGTCTCCTCTCTGTTGCCAGCCTCCGTCTTGGGAACACCATATTCAGTCACCAGTCCTTCCTAGAAGATAAAAGAGGTGCATGTTCCCAACTGATGCAACAGACCAAACTGTAAAGAGTAATCAGAAGTAAACAAACCAACAGGACAGATTTGGACTGGTCCTGTAAAGGAAATACAATTCTATGATCTGAGAAAGGAGGCACCTCCCTCTATGAGGTTGAACGCATAGGACCTATTCTAAGTCATTTGTTAAAGGCATTGCTGGTAGGAGTTAGATCTGGGGTGAGATTCCTTCACATCCTAGCATATGATTCCTTCTCATTTAATGTAGACTCTGAGCGATTATTTTCATTCAAGGAGAGACTTTTTATTTAAAAGGACGATAGCATGAGTATTCAGGGGTTGTTGTGCTGACATTGTATCTTATTAATGACAGCTTGCAGACTGCGAGCCATTACTTGATTAATAATGTACGTTGATATGAAACCACGTTTTTTAATTGTATCATTGCTGTGCATAGCAGATTTTCATTTGTTAATTTATGATGCCATTACCTTGCTTTTTTTATCCTCGCTATTTCCCATGCCAATCTTGGAATCTTCAGTACCTTCAAATGTGAAAATAGTTAAGAGAGAAACCGACCAAGATAAAATATTTCACGCATTGCGAGACATACATAGCAATTAAAATGGTGCAAAATCAAATACACCACAAATAACAAGCCTTTAACATACATAGGATTTTAATAGAATCATTTAAATATTTACATCAACAAACTGGGTTGTTCAACGTTGTTTGGTATGGCCACATGGCAGACAGATGCTATATGAATTTCTGGGTCACCTGACTGTACACCCAAACATCAAGTTCATCATGGAAATTGGCAAAAATGGCCAAATCCTGTTCCTGGACAAGAGATAAGTACAGGATATTCCGCAACATGGCGTACAGGAAATGAACACATAAGTATAAGTATTTACACACTAAGTCACACCATCACCTAAAATAGAAATGAGGGATATTGCACACCCTTGCACACAAGTCCAAAACAATCAGACAAAAACATCTCAAAGATGAGCTACAACAATTACAACAAGCACTATTCAGCAATGGATACACAAAAACAGAGATCCAACTCACCAAATCAATAAAACCATGATAGCAAAACCTATATAATCACACACCTTCCTGCCATGTCAAGGGCACCATGGACAAAATAAGTAAACATCTCGAGAAATACATTATAAAATCCATCTTCACATCCTGTCAGAAGATACAGGATATGCTCACATCGTCCAAAAACTAAATGCCATTACAGACAGAAGGTGTGTATTGCATTTCATACAGCAATTGTGAAGATGTTTACATCAGTCAAACTGGCAGAATAATCACCATTAGAAAGACAGAACACAAAGCTGCAGTGTGTTTGCTGCACACAGTGAAATCGACAATGGCAGCTAACACTGTAGACAGACAACAGACAATCGATTTTGAAACAATGCATGTACTGGCTGCAATTCACCACAAAGGCCCAAGAGTGAAGCAATGAAGATTCGTAAGACACCAAAAACCATGAATGGCAAACAAGAAGTGAGAATAGAACTCAGCCAAATGTGGCAGCCAGTTTTAAAATTAAAAATAAACAGTGAACAGCCATAAAAGGGAAACATTCATGATGTGGGAATATAATTTGGATTCATTCATTATCAGCACCCGCTTAATTCTGCACAAAGTCAAGGGGGGGCAGAGCCTATCCTAGCAGACAGAGGGTCTAAGGTGGTGCTAAATCTAGGATGTGATGCCAGTACATCACAGCCCACACTTTTTTTGGGAATGTACTCAGCAGGCCAATTAACCTATGCAACAGCATGTTTTTGAACGGTGGGAGGAAACTAGAGCACCCGGTGAAAACTCATGCGGGAAAGGGGAGAGCACGCAAATTGCAAACGGAAAGGCACACAGAACGGCACCCGAGCCGGAAACCGAACCCTTCTTGCTATGAGGTGACAGTGCTATTCACTGAGCCACAAAGCCACCCAATTTCCAGTTAACATTGAGACTAAAAACAATGGACCACAGGAAATAATAACAATAATAGCACTTCTAGAGTGCTTTTCACACGAGGGCCACAAAGTGCTGTAGAGAGCTGAGAAGAGAAAGAACGGAATGTCAACAACAAGATCAGAGCAGTTCAACTGAAAATCAAAAAACGGCTATAATTTAGAGATGGTTGTAAAGTGGAAAACTACAAGGCCACCACTGCGGTCATGGGAACGAGCCTTTTAATGGAGTTTAAAGGCCGGCGGTTGAGTGGTTCAATGTGAGAAAATCATCGTGATGGTGACAGTTTTCTGTTGGGCAGAGCAGGTCCAGTCTCTTGTCCAAGATTCGCTCAGCAATGAATGGGACTTTTTTGGTGTTTAGAGAGCACACATTGAGCAGGGAAAAGTGGATTCTAGTTGCAGACAGTGTGCGTGCTGGAGGGTAAACAACCAGCGGTATTGTCATGATGTAGGTTTTCACAGCTCGATGCATGATGATTGCTTCGAAAAGCTGCTCTCTCAGGACAGCCGCGTCGATCGCTTCCTCTCCTCTCCTCACGGCGTTTTGCCTCACACGTTAGATACTGCGCCTGAGGATGCCTCTCACGTGAGGCAAAACGTCGCAAGGAGAGGATATAGGAAGTGAACACATGAGTTACGTGGGGACTACTCATATAATCTTACTGTTTTTGTGTGGCTGCTGCTGCTCCTGTGTGGGCATTGTCTCCTCATTCTTATCTTCCACTCTTGCTAGACTGAGCTCTGGGAGGTCAGGAGGAAACAGGACTCTTCTGCGTGAGAACTCCTCTAAACACACAAACAACAACAACAGAAGAGCTATGTTTTGGCCTGGTCAGGTGAAGAGATAATGAGTACCTTTCCGTGAATGTTCATTATTTAATGCCAATAAAACTAAATTGATTTTTTTCTATAAGATTAAAAAGGTTTTACCGTATCGAGCGATTATGGATACAAGGGTTATGCGGTCAGCAATGTGTGGGTTTACGTGATGGAAATCAGGTAGTACTATTAATAAAACTACGTATTTGTAAAACGACGTAAAACGACTTAAAATATATGTAAATTGGGGCATTATTGTACAGATTAAATCCCAAATAGTACCACAGCTATATATTTTATATGCAATAATAATATTTTATATGAAATTCACAACTCTATCCTGATATGAGGAGAACTTGACACTAAAGTTGTATTTTACTCGGATCACCTTGATGAGGGATATTGTGCACCTACATTAAACAGAATGGCATGCACATTAATGCTTCAACCCATAGTTGGATATGGAGAAGGATGCAGAGATGAGCTGGGCAGAGAAGATGACTAACAATGACATTTGAGTTGCAGTCATCAAGGTGGGATAAGATCAGGGCCTGACCCAGAAGTTGAGTGGATTCAGTGGTAAGGTACAGACGGATTTTGTGCAACACTAACCCAGGGAAGCCTTTGCTGCTGCAGAGGCCACGCGTGGGTCCACAACAGACGCCAGAAATGCCACGGTGCTCATAACGGGATTTCCCGAGCGGCTGAATGGCACAGGCTGATAGGCCAGAGGGCCCATGGACGCATCAGACTCCTGTTGGATCGGAAGCATCATCAGCATCTGAAAACAACACTAAAGTGGCAGCTGTTAATGTATGAAGGTATGGCAATCGACACACGAATGTGTACTGTGATGGTGAGTTATATACAAATTTGTACTCTCCCCATCCACCACTGACAATCATGGGTGATCAGACAGAATGACTGACATGACATGGGGAGCCTAATGGATTGATAATTGGCTATACATGTTCTTGCTATATGTATGGCAATCCTTCTTCAGAGTAGAAAGGGTAGACAGACTGAGGTAGAAAAATAACAGATGATGCCAAATGATGTGTTTTCTAAATGTTATGTAAAAACGACAGAACTGCTCATAGAAAACGGACTAAAAGCACATTCTGGGAGCAGATGTCGATGTTAAGTTCTCTTACTGCAAGGCAATTCACACAAAACCAGATTGTTTTGCCAGCATGCCAGTGGCAGTATAGGAAAAACCCATTTTATTTTATTTTTACATCCTGAAAGCAATTCACATGTCAAATAATGTAAATGCTTTACATTTAAACATTGTTTTTTAAGGCACCTTAATGTTGAAAGTGAGCTCTAAGTCTATCAATGTTTCTGCTCTCTCAACTCTGAAATAGAATCAGTGCCTGACACATAAGCTAATTATACAGTATGTTATTCTCATGAGACTGTTTAAATTATTATTTTATGTTATTTTACATCTAATGTCAGGTGTCAGTTTTAGATCTGAACCAAAATCTGTGTGGTGCTGGTGCCACCTCTGACCCGAACATCAAACCCTTGAGTAGCTTGACTGTTGGCTCGGACTCATGTTGCTAAGCAGTCCGTCAAACTCATGAAGCACACAGGGACTTGCCTCGAGGTATGGGTCTTCAATGGGTAGCCGCAAGAAGTGAAGAATGCACTCATCCTGAGTGCGGCTCCCCACGTGCTCCGACACTTTGTTCCAGTCGTCCGTGTACAAGTCCAGTGCCTTGACCAAAGGAAACATGTCCATTTACAGTACTTGCCACACAATGGGATAATTATCTGCGATATACAATGCAATTGCAACTCAGTTTGCATTTACAGTGCATACACGTGATCGCATCTTATGGAACTGTATAATATATGGGGATGTGGATCAAGCAACTCTCTGCGCCGTTTCTCTGCACCTCATGATATGTGTCAATTTGTTGTTCTAAGATCTTAACACTTATATTATTGCTATAACGAGTAAACGTTTTCTTTTATATATATATATATCTGTAAATTTGTCAAAAGGTACCCATAAATAACTGCAACTATTCCTCCAATACTGCTGGCCACCATAACGAGAAGTTTAAATTTTCCCACTCACTGGAACCACAAGCAGTGTGGGCACCAACACAAAAAATCAGGCAGACAAAAGAAGACAAAAAAACACATGGCTAAACCTACATCGTTACATTGCTCACAATCGTTTCATTCCAAGAGCTCCGAGCGCCGCGCTGCAGTGGTCGATTCTACTCCACGCACACGCATTGATGCGGTTGGTTGCATGGTGTGTTTGCCGAAACATGCTTACATTTAGGCTCACTGTAAAAACATTTATATTTCTATGCTTGACAACGTTTTCAATTTAATGACTGTTTCTTTCCTATGGGGGTGACATTTGGAGCAACTCGTGCGCCAAATCGCCCCAGGCAAATTGCTCAGTCGGCCTCCAACATCCACAACTCAATAAAAACGCAATTAGCCATGAGTCTACTTGACTGTGTCGAGGTCTGTGCACACGGTGTCTTCCATTATAGGTCACCATCGCTTCTATGAATAATAATAATATGCCTTGAATAACTGGTCAAGATATATGAATGGGGTAAATTTGACCTATGAAAGGGAGAATTGTAATCTTTAAAAAGGAGACACTTTACAATGTAGTCACATAATTTTAAAATGTGAGATTTGGATTATGACATCGGCACACAGTGTCACAAGTTTTTCCATAACTGTGCAGCAATGCACTCTGGTTATGACGGTCTTACTGGACTAACAATGCTGGCGTGTGTGGAGCTCTCCATGCAAGTGGGGGCTGCAGGGAAACAGAGCTCTGGCTCATTGTTGTGCTGCCAGCTGAGACTCAGCAGTTCAACCACGAAGGCGGCCAGACGGAAAAATAACTAGGTCACCATCACGTTCGTGCAAAATCTGCCTCGTCTCATGTTGCCCCCCAGAGTTATTAAATCGCACACGGATGCAATTGTTATTTAAACACAAGTGGGATTTGTGATGGATTACTGCACTTACACAATTCAACGGGCATTTCCCTGACCTACATTTTTAATTTTTAGACAAAATTAATAGTGAAACTGGATTTTAAAAAAATAGTATTGCAACAAATGATAAATACATCAGTGCATTCAATATAGACACTGTGGTGCAAATGTGCACAAATGTGTGGGCTCAATCGTGATTGTAATTTTAACTATGTTGCCACTGTGATTGTCCTTAGACCTGACCCTACATATGATTGTGAGTATAAAGGTAGTAAGCTTTTAAATGTATGTGTTTTAGTTAGACAACTAGGGGCACAGAGACAGGTCTGGTGTGTAATTTTGCCAATGGATATGCAAATCGCGTGCAATTTAACCGTGGCTTGCAAGACTGTTTCATCCTGCAGAATACACCACTCCAAGCATACAAGAGACAAAATATACCACATATTTCAGCTGATGATACAAGCACCCAATATTGTGTGGTGAGACTGTTTTTAAACTGCCCTACAGCAAAAGCGTCCTATTAAGAATGGCTGCTGCAGCTGTGCTCAGAGAATGTTGGCTGGTTTGACCTGAAGACAGGGATAATAATGCACAATTTTTTAATCTATAAAATGAGGCTGTCAAATTTGTTTGCATAATACAGATAGGTATATGGGTGAGTAATTCTTAGTACAGAGTGGAGTAGGTTTATATTACACAGTGCATATAGGTTTACGGATTTTATTACAATGAATTGATAGGCAGCATATATTTTGTATTACATAGTACAGATAAGTAAACAACTTTATATTAGATAAGGATGGCTTTACAGTACACAGGGTTTAAATTACATAGTACGGACACAGATGTTAATATAAGCCATACTACAGATATGTAAACAGATTTATATTACTATACATAACGATATGTAGAGCTGTTGTTATTATGTGGTGCATACAAGTCCCATCACCACTGAGCTCCTTGGGCAAGCGAGGCTACATTGGATATTGGACTGAAGACCCTAGACCTGCAGGAAGTGCTTGATTGGTGCATATTGCTGATCTTGAGCTCGTGTTTTTTTTATATCCAAACAAACACAGCAGGGGTAACTATGTTTGTTTTGTTGAACATGCGTCAGATAGGCTACAAAGTTGAATGCTTGTCACTTCATACTCAATTCAACCACACCTCAACCCCAGGTAAACCACGAATAGGAAAAGGTCAGGATTCCCTTCCTGCACCGTTGGATAAAATTCCACATGTCATAAATCAATTCATTAAGCATTCTTTTCGCTCTTGTTTTCATTGCCCCGTCTGTTCTGTCAGTCTTGTTTGCACTGAGGCTCCCCGCTATACATCTCCCCATTATACGTCAAGTCGCTATAAGTGGAACTTTGTACTCTGTCATTTACTGTATCTCGAGGTCACCATCTCCTTTGTGATGTATTTTCTCTCATATCATGGTCACCTTATTCGGAAATGTCAGTACTGCTCATACGGTCTGTCACCTTGTTCCCTCTCTTAGGTACTGCAGCTATTCTGTCCCATTACAATTGGCAAAAATAGATGCATAATTTTCAGGAGTTAATGTCAACATTCCTTTTGCAGCATTTGAGCCACACAACATCAGCATTAAACCGTATTATACTTTTTTTACAGTAAACCTCGATTTAATGGCTTAATAGGAGGTAAAAGGTGTCCGGACGTTTGTTATATTTGGATTTTTATATGACTCTCTTAAAAACAGAGTATTGGCCATGTCTCATAACAACCTATTTAATATGAACATCATTAAATAGAGTAATATGTGTATCTAGTAATTGCAATTTTAAAAAGTAAAAATATTACCTTAATCATTTCCATTACAGACTCCTGTCACAGAAGTAATGGACAGCATGCATTGCTTACAAAGTCTTTTGACTAAAGGTACATTAAATTGAGGTTTTACCATAACCACTTTCAAGGCTGGGTTAAAAGCAAAACATTTTGCCATACAAATCCATTGCCACTCACCTCCAGCAACAGCAATGTCTCGTGGTCAAGCCACTCGCGAGATGCGCTCGCTGCCGCCTTGCTCTGTGATAAAACACATTTACTTGAGAGCCACGTCACATTAAACAGGTTCTAAAATGCATGCATAAACATGAATAACGTCATGCTTGGTAGGTTGTGGTTGTCTCTGGAAGCATTTAATCATCGAAACTGAACGCAATAGCTATCTATCAGGATAAACCTCATTCACGTCCTTCTGACAGGAAGCTGTCAGCACAAATGCGTGTGCATATTTTATTCGTGATTTTTTTACCTTGGTTTGTGTCCCCAAAATGTTGTTAAGGAGGCCATATTTCAATAAGGTCATTCCCTAATGACAATAAAAGTTGTAACGCTCTTATGTTCTAACTTGATCATCTTTACGAGAGATGTAGTACCCCACCCCCATTACACATGGGAGAGGGAGCACATCTAATACACAAAGGCTTTCAAACCCACAAACATACATGTTATGTACAACGTCTGACTCATAACAAACTTTGTTGCGTGTATTGCTGTATCACTGGCAACACTATTTGAATCTTCTGCCTCATTTATACACAATAAAGTATCACTTGTGCAAACCAAAATTCATCCGCTGGTATTTCCCAGTTGACAGAATGATGCCTATCTTTGAGTTGATGGAATCTGACTTACATCACCCAGAACCATCATGGTTGGCAAAATCAACATTTTAACAAAATGTGTTGAAGGCCTTAGCAATTATCCGAGTGAAAGATCTCTAACTCAATTGGCAGCGCTTCAACTGAGTTAATAATACTATTTATAATGTGTGCAAATCCCACACCTGGTCATGGATTTGATCCGGACATGAAGGCACAAAGAAATAGCAGAGAAGTGGGGTCAAGGAAGCCAAATAGTTAGCTGATACCAACATTTGCCAGACACTGTGTCCAATATGTTACGATGTTATCAATTCAGTAATTATGTGCTTTTTAATTTTTGGAAGGAAGCCCAGGAAGTAGGAGAAAACCGACACAGAACACGAGGTGAACATACAAACTCCAGATGAAAAGGTGTCTGAGGCGGTTGTCGAACTACCTCAGGTATGACCTTTCTCTGTAAAGCGCAAATGTTATCACCGCAAGATACCTTAGCAGATACGTTCTTCTTGGAATATATGTCCGTGCGCAGTCCGAAATTCTGAACTTCAGGTGGCTTCTCCCGTCCGCGCTCCACCAAGGTTAGCATAACCTGCGAGGCCGGACCCTGCAGATGCACACCTCCTTAGAAAGCATCCCATAATCATCGTGTCACTGCCTCTGAGGCCATCTCAATCCCAACAAGCCTAAGTGTACAGGCTCCTGCACTGTACTGCTCCTTGTATATACATACATCTTACAACTTGAAGATATGTAAACGGGACCCAAGATATGGTATTCTTGTTATGTGGTGAAACAGCAA
The DNA here is from genome assembly GCA_036362905.1 of Mordacia mordax. Taxonomy (NCBI): domain Eukaryota; kingdom Metazoa; phylum Chordata; class Hyperoartia; order Petromyzontiformes; family Petromyzontidae; genus Mordacia; species Mordacia mordax. Next base: position 7,951,206 of record JAZEWT010000007.1, on the reverse strand, counting down.
CGTATTTGGAGGTTGGCTCAACCTGTGGCATTGGTGCTGCTCTACAACCCACCTGGAGCCTCCACTTATTTTGTCAATGAACTGTCTGAGCTAACTTCTGAGATGTGCTTCAGTTCTGCAAGAATCCTGATTCTTGGCGATTTCAACATCCATGTTGACTCTCAAAAGAGGCTTCTTGCAAGAGATCTCATGGCCACTCTGACCTCACTTTCGCTTCACTCAACACGTGACATCTGCCACTCACAGATGTGTCCGTACTCTCGACTTGATTTGCTCGTGGGGCATATCAATAACCAACCTGTCTGTCACTGATCCTGGTCTGTCTGATCACTCTTCTGTGTGGTTTGATCTTCAAGTACCACCTCCCATTTCCATCACCAAGCGCCAAATCCAATTTCAAAACCTTAACGCCCTCACTCCAGACATAGTCACTACAGCAATCAATAGTAGTTCACACTCTGCCTCGGCTCACTCTGCCTCTGATGTGACAGCAGAAACTTACAACAACGTGCTATCAAGCGTACATGATGACTTGGCCCCATTAAAATCATGCTGTCTCAGGCAGAAAGCCATCCCCCTGCTATACTGATAAACTCCGGATCTCCAGGCGAATGTGCGCATGGCCGAACGGACTTGGAGAAAATATGGTCTCACCGCTCATGGTGTGAGGTCAGACCAAATACAGTACACACACATGCATTAGAGGATGTACTGACAAGGCAGTCACACCTTGTGTACGCTCACCTGAGGGCCTCTTGGCTTCATCGGTGCCATACCATTGGGTACGTCAGCAAGCACGTGGAAGTGAGCAGTGGGAGGAGGGCCTGAGGGAGAAGGCTTACTGTCCGGGTCCACCTGGTAGTTGATCAGCCCCCACTGCTCCAGAAACGCATGCACCCTGGTCCAGGCATGCACACGCGGATGAGCGCAGTTATGAAATAGCCGTGTGTATGGATATGGGCCTCACGGCCTTAACACTGTGCCGACTTCTAACATGTGATTCTGTATATGTCATCATTAACCACACTCAATATACTGCTGACTGAGGCCTCTCCAAACTGCAAATCCTATCCTTCCATGTATTATTATATGCTCATTCACCCAGGAAAGCTTAGCCGAGTCTCGACTTTTTTAAGGATGGTCCACGCCCAGGTCACACCTCCATTTGATGGGTGACAAAGCCTTCTCGTGTGCTGCTCGAAGACTCTGGAATGCCTTTCCACTGGAGATTCGTTCAGCTGAGTCCTTGGACGTCTTCAAATCTCGTCTCAAGACTCACTTGTTCCGTAGAGCTTTCAAGTCCTCCGGCTAAGACTATTTATGCAGCTCAGTGTTGTCGTGCCGGGATGTTGGCTCTCTTCTGACTTGCGCCTGTTTGGGAACATTTATTCCTTCCTCCGGCTTGGACTGTTGATGCGGCTCAGTGGGGCCGTGTCAGGATGTTGGCTCTCTTCCGATCTGCACCTGCTCAGGAACATATGTTCCTTATTTGTTTAAAATTTATTTATTGCTGACTTTGCATCCTATAATTTATCGCTGCTGTTTGTTTTATAGTTGAACTGTTCTGATGTTGTTATTGACATGGCGTTCTCGCCACTGCTCGGATTTGTAAAAAAAAATAACGTTGTTGCTGATTTTCCATTCTCTTTCGTTGTTGTTGATATGCCATTCTCTCCACAGCTCGTATTTGTAAAAAAAACCCCAAAAAAGTAATTATTGCTGATTTGCCGTTCTGATGTTGTCATCGTTATTGTTGGCTCGCCGTTATCTCTGCAGCTCTGTGCAGTGGGTGAAAAGCGCTCCATAAATGCAATTATTATTATTATCCTTTCTGGTGTTTACATTATGGCTGTTCATGGATAAATTACTTAATATGGATAAAAGGCAACACATTGGCAGTAGACAAATCCCAGGGGGACCAATCCTCATCTTGAAATGTCAGGTCACAATAGAAGATGAGAGAATGAGACTTTGCAGATGCTGGGTTAAATACAATGCGGTGTGCTGATCTACTTACATGGTAAGCCTATTATGTACTGTACAATGCTCATCTGTTGTGCTGATTTATCAGTTGTAATATGGACCACCAGGTGGAAGACACACTGAAGCAATACGAATAATGGACGATGTTGGTCTCAGCAAAGCATCAAGCACATAATAATATCATGTGCACCATATTTTGGTAATCACCATGCCAGATGGTTTGTTGCTGCAATGTGTTACCATCATCTCATCTCATTGTCAGAAAACCGCTTAGTCCTGTACAGGGTCGCGGTGAGCCGGAGCCTATCCCGGCAGACACAGGGCACAAGGCAGGGATACACCCACGATGGGACGCCAGTCCATCCCGGTATTACCAACGTATGTTCACACATTGAGTCATGACAGCTGACTGGATAACATGAGGTATAAGAAGCCCTCACTGGAGTTTGGCAGCTAGGGATATTTGTGTTATCACCACACAACGAAGAGACTGTAAGAGAAACATACTTAGAATGTCACTGGAAGTGATGCTCGTTTCTCACCTGAGCAAGAGAGCAGCGTTAAATAGTATTTATTAAAGTAAAATTGAGATCATGAAGCTTTACTATTTCCTTTCCAGGGAGACTTGAAAACAGAGCAAATGCAAGATTGAAATCTGCTAAGATCATCCTATACCACAGTAAAACTGTCCATTAATGTACCTAACCTCTAATTAAGTTTTACTTTCAATCCTCAAAGTGATATACTAATTGTTGTTGATTATTAAAAACAAACAAAAAACGTAATTGTTGCTGATTTGCTGTTCTTATGTCGTTGTTTCTGGCATGCCGTTCTCTCCGCAGTTCTGTGCAATGCTGTGACCCTCGGGTGTTATTGTTATTAAAATTTTGTTAATTGTTATGAATTTGTTTCCATATCTATTGTATTGTTATGTACCTCAGATCTCTCTTTCAAGGGAGAGTGTTTGGGTCTCCAGGGCTCTACATTATATTGCACACTTGATTACCCATTACTTAATTTAAACTTTAGGCATAATTAGATTGTACAGATGTAGGTTTTCACATCTTCATGCATGATGATTGCTTTCAGTCTCAGTACACCTGAGGAAGTCTCCAACATTGGAGGCAAAACCATAGCTTTGTAATAACAGTTTTTCGCAAATTTTCACGAGATCTCATTTTAAGACAAGTTAAGTTTTATGTGAAGTTCACGTACAGCAATGAACTTTTCACTGTTAAGGTATATGAATATTTCGCGAAGGATTTCATGAGGACTCCATGAAACAGGCAACACCTATGGAGATGTTCAAACCAGGCACTGCAGCTGTATGTACAACATCACAATCAAGTGCTATGCACTTGATTGTGTGACACCTATGGAGATGTTCAAACCAGGCACTGCAGCTGTATGTACCACATCACAATCCAGTGCATAGCACCGACACAGCCATATCACACCTTACACCAACGGCATTCTTCATCGTAAGGCTCATGAGCCAATGGCGGCCCCTGGTGGCATAAAATCCAGCCCCTGACGTGTGGCCCCCGATAATACACGGACATTAAGTAGGTGGCTTCATATTAAATTTTTGGTTTCCAATAATTAAGCCTACATTTTTTATTTCACATGCAAACTTTTATTTAGCTAAGCTAGCTGTCACAAAATTGCACTGAGGATTGAATTATGCTTGTCTTTCAGGTGGTGTGGTGACTCTCACACTAATGCCTCATTGCCAAAAGTGCCCCCCCCTCTAAAGAAATATGAAGATTACTGCCTTGTAATTTTTGCCGTACATGAGAAGCCTCCAGGCAACAACGCGCCGGTAAAATGTCACGAGAAAAACGTGCGCACGTGTGTAAGTGCAAAGCTTATAACGTGCTCTCCGAGAGCTGCCGCGAACTACTTCATTTTTCTGTCCGAATGTACAGGCCGTAGTGAAACCTCCAAGCCACTCCCCATCTACACCGCTCGGCTTCTCAGTGAAAATAGCAAGCAACGTTTGTGAGAACCACTGGAGTGTAATCCCTGGGAAAGAGGCAGAGGTTTACTGTAATTGAATGGTAGGGTAACTATGCATTTGTGTCTCGTGGAAAAAAAAAGTTCTGCTCGAGGCAGGTCAATTCCCCTCTTGGGCACCATTCTGTTGCCGTTTGTGTGTTCTCCCCCTGTTCTGCATGGGTTTCCTCTGGGTTGTCCGGTTTCTCTCCATCATAATGTATAGGATGAAGCGTCTGAAAAATGTTGATACTAGCAAAACACACGTCTGCGTATGATGTGGGTGGCAAGGTATCTATGCAGAGGTAACATTCGCGTCTCATAAAAGGAAAGTCATGCCTAAGGCGGTTCAATTCCTGCCTTGGACACTTTTCCTTTTGGCGTTTGTGTGTTCTCCCCCTTTTTTGTGTGCATTTCCCCTGGGTTCTCCAGTTTCCTCCCACCACAATATATCGACATAGTGTCTGGCAAATGTTTGCATTAGCTAATGGTATGGCTGTCTTCCCTCTCCCTGCCCCTGTGGTATCCCATGACTCAGAATCATTCTCTCTCTGAACAAATACCTTTGACATAGAACGAATATGCGCAGCAAGCCATAAATTGTACATTATTATTAACTCTTGAATACAGCACCACCCAGTCACCTTTCCTCATCACCACCATCATCAGACGAAATTAATATTACTGAATGAAGGCCTCCCACAAGCCGTCACCACCCGCCACAGTCCAGCACAATCCACCCAGAAACTGCGCATGAGCAAAATGCCGTCGGGATTGTTCCCTAATTTGGTTGCCACCCCATCGTTAGTCTCAACATCTGCACAAGCTCACTTATGTCTCTCAATCAAAGTTATTTTGTTAACCTGCATGTGCTGTTTAAGCCATGTGTTCACATGAGTACCTCTCAATGTAATTCCAAGCTGCAAATTCAAAACATCTAGGCCGAGTAAACTAGTCACATTCATGGGTTTTTTTAATAATACCTGTTAACCCAGGAATGGCTCAATGAGACTTACGACTCTGTTTCAGGAGGATCGTATGAACTTTTACAGTAGGGGATGGTAATTTTCACGTGTTTCTCAATGAAATAATTGGCAAGTAATTTTACATATATCGCCAAAATATCAATCATTGGTGAGATTAATAGTGTAAATGAGTTCTCATCTCATCTCAGTGTCAGAACGCCAGTCCATCACCGGGCATTGCGGGCAATTCAGTCTGCAAGCCAATTAACCTATGCAGCAGCATGTTTTTTGGACTATGGGAGGAAACCGGAGTGCCCAGCAAAAACCCACACGGACACGGGGAGAACAAGCAAACTCCACACAGAAAGGCACCCGAGCAGAGATTCGAACACGGGACCTTCTTGCTGTGAGGCGACAGCGCTACCCACTGGGCCACCGTGCCGCCCTGTAAATGAGTTCTCACCCGGTGAAACAAGTCAATCTGCATTTATATTGTTTTATGGAGGCAGCTCTCACCTGACAATAGCACACACATCTCCAGCTAGGCTTCTTCGACACACCATCCCACTCAGATATTCCTGTGGGTTGAGCCGATACGTGTCAATCATGAAGTTTCTGTACGCCAGATAGCTGCAACACACAAAACACAAACAACTTGGGTGACTGTTCTACGACACTGGGAGGGAGCTTCTCTGCCCCTGAGTAATTCTATAAGATCAGTCGCTAAAGCGAACCCTTGTTAGTCACTAACCCTGGTCACCGTAGGGGAAGGCCGTAAATCAACAGCCACAGAATGGCATGAAGACGCACACAGTAAAACCTCGACTAATAGATCTATATTCAATGGACTTTGCAAGAAGCAGACACTATCTGCTACTTTTGAGATAGAAGTCGGCATTGGAAATAATGTAAATAATATGTATTTTATATTGCTGCTATTAGCTATATGCATTACTCTGTTTACTGGAGTTTATAATATGTAGGCTTTTATAAGAAATTGTGATCTCTCTGTATATAAGATCATATTATAAACATTCAGATTTAACGGACTTTCAGGCACCTTATATCCCCATACTAGTCTGTTATATTGAGGTTTTACGATACATGCTTAAGGCTGATTCACGCAACAAACCTTCTGGCCTCTGCTAAGAAAGAGATTTAGCGAACACAATCCAAAACCAACTACCTTGAATGACAATAATGATTTATTACATTTACATAGTAGCCCACTATGGGCCAGCAGGTCCAAGTAAAAAAAAACAATTTGAAGATTACTGAATAATAATATCATAGAGACGAATCAGTGCCCTCTAGTGGGAAACCTGGCAGAACTTAGATAAAAAGTCATGAGAATCCGTGAGGCCTTCCTCGGTAGTCTAATTGTTTTTGCCAGTTTAAACGGTTTAAACGGCCGGTATCAAGGTTGACCCGGGTTGGCCCATTGCCCCTCAATGGGGGCAATTTTACAGCTGGATGCCCTTCCTGACCCCAACCTCCTTTAGTCGGAGGTACTTTGTATAACTGTCTCAGCCCTGTTCACCAAGGGAGACCCTAGCAAACATGCTAGAGTCCAGATGATAGCTTAGGGATTGAGTGGAACATGCAAACCACTTTAACCATGATAAGCCTGGGTATACAAGTATAATAAATAATATAATAATGAAGCGAAGGATAATTATATAAATGTGTATTAAGGGCATTAATTTCATTAAACGGGTGTCAGAAACACAGGCATTTTTAATGCCTTAATAAATACTCACATTTCTGCAGTTTTGGATTTTGTCTTGCTGTTGAAAAATTCCAGTAGCGCTCGCCTTTCAATAGCATGAATGCTGAAAAAAAGCAAAACCACACTCGGTGTAGATATTTTATGTTGGTGACAAGGTGGTGCAGTGATTACACTTGTACCTCACAGCAAGAAGCACCAATGTTTGATTCCTGACTCGGGTGCCTTAGTATGTGAAGAAGTTTGTATGTTCGTCCCCTCTGCTGCATAGGATTCCTCCAGATTCTACAATTTCCTTCCACAGCAACATGAAACAAAATGTAACTGGTATTAATCAAACAATTTATTTAATTACACTCCAAAATTGTTTCAAGTGTCATTTAATAACAGCAGCAATAAATATGCTAATTCACTCTACACAAAATTGGATTTCCAGTATAGCCCATTTTAAACTACTAAAGTGTGTGCATATTAATACATTAGTATTTTGAAATGTGTTCATATGCAAACAAAAAAAAATTACCATTCCTGACAATAATACAAGTGTTAAGGTCTTAAACACCAACCAGACCACTTTCACAAAGTGTCAAGTTTGCAAAGACCACACATGCTTGTAGCAAAATATGCAAACAAAATGCGTTGGTAATATATATACACTGTCCTTGAAACTGACTGTCCTACATTAGAGATGGCTTCCTTTAGAGCCTAGTCTCACTAGTTGTCCAAGTGTTGCCAAAAGGCAATCAGTTCATAACAATGCAAAAATCAATGTATTAGTGGCTCGAGCCGAGCCAGGAATGAAAAAAACCTCTATATTTTTTACCTTTGTACTAGAAAAAAGGCATCCATATCTTTAACAGCTTGGCTGTCATCTCAACAGATGTTTATAACCACCACAGTAATCAACAGAGACTCTCAATAGGTGTGAGGGGCTGGTGACTCCTACAGCTTTAATTACCACTAAACTACAAATAAAATGTACTAAGCTTGTGCAGAAGCCTCTGGGGGTCAGGCATTCATGATGCCTCCTGGTCAAACCTAATGTGGAGGAGCCTAGAGACTGAATATTGATACTTGGGGCACCTCCAGAAACAGCAAAAAAAACTATTGGCTGGTCGTGTCACATGACAGCCCTACAGATCACCTCGCTAATCAGCTGTAGGTTATTCTCACAGCTCAGAACTGATCACATAATCGCCATAAAGCGGTTATTTCATATTTGACCTAGGTAGGCACAGGCCGCTATAGAGGCCAGTATTGACAACCTTTTAAGCGCTGCTCTCTCCGAAGACTTAAAGACTTTTGCTGAAACTGGAGCATGCCACAAACAGATAGGGTCTTACTATAAGCTCCACTATAACTTAGTACCTGCCTAGAAATGTTGTGTCACTCTACCCCCCCCCCCCCAACTACCTATGGTAGTTGTGGAGGGAGTGGATTAGTTTTTGTATCTGGGTAGTGTAGTTATGACTAGCTCCAGTTTGGCAGCAGAAGTCTCACTGAATAATTCATTCGGTCATTGTCAATACCCACCTAATTCTACACAGTGTCGTGGGGGAGGGGAGGGCAAAGCCTATCCCGACCGACGGAGGGCGCAAAGCGGAGGCAATACCCAAGATGTGACTCCCGTACATCGCAGAATCAGTAAAATGTAAACCTTTAATGGGCTGCATAATGCTGTGTGGATGTGGCCTGGCCTGTCGCTCAACAGTAAACTTCAGGTTTTTTCGACAACAATTATGCCCTCCCTTCTCTATGCTTGGGAAACTTGGACCCCAAATACATGCCTCTTTACAACATTCAGGCCAGCTCGCCGACGATCAATCCTGGGTTTAACCAAGCTAAATTGAATGAGGAGCTAAACTAGGGCGGCGCAGTGGCGCAGTGGTTAGCGCTGACGCCTCACAGCAAGAAGGTCCCGGGTTCGAGTCTCTCGGCTCCGGTGCCTTTCTGTGTGGAGTTTGCATGCTCTCCCCATGTCCGCGTGGGTTTTCGCCGGGTACTCCGGTTTCCTCCCACAGTCCAAAAGCATGCTCCTGGATAGGTTGATTGGCTCGGAGACTAAAAATTGTCCCGCAATGCCTGGCGATGGACCGCCGTCCCGTCGTCGGGTGTATTCCTGCCTTACGCCCTGTGTTTCTGGGATAGGCTCCGGCTTCACCGTGACCCTATATAGGATTAAGCGGTTTCAGATAATGAGATGAGATGAGCTAAACTAATATTTTAATGATCTGTACATAGTTCCATTCGTGAGCATCCCTGGCAAGCAAGGCTGTGTTTATTGGGCTACTGTTAACAATGAATATGGGGCTAAACTGGTGCAACATGGGCTAGAGAAGAGATCGACTGATATGACACTGGCATACTAGGAGTTAAGTGGACATGCCAAAGACTGGTAACAGCATTGTCAAGATTGGCCTCTGTGATGCTACTGGGCAGTTGGAGGCAGTTGCCATCCAACAGTGGAGGACAGAGACACGATGGTCATGAGAATGAGTGGAACACCCTGCTGTTAAATTGCAGCGAGTTGGCACAGTAGGGAATACAGGTGATGCATCTGTCTATCATCTCGATCAAGTAACCCATGACATTTGGGGCTGTCCTGTGGTTTCCTGACAAGGTGTTTTCGAAATTTCATGTAGTCTCAAATTGCATATTTTTTGGCACAAGTGCCATGGTGACGTTACCACCACTCGGCAAATAGTGGTTGATGCTGTTTAAAAACACACAGGTAGTGAATGGTTGGAATGGGTACACACATATACATTGGATGGCAGCATACCTGTTATAGTCAAACCAAGATGTGTAGCTGGGAATGATGATGTGATGTGTCTGCTGCTCTGCTGCACCATCTTCACTCAGGTCAAGCCTCATTCCTGATCCCGTTTCATCCTCCTCCTAAAACAATCGCCACATCTAAACATTACTTGCATAATCATGCAGATGAGTCCTGTTGTATAGCAGTGGCTACAAATATTAGAGTACAAGAGCCAATACTGACAACAGCACAGAAGGTCTGGTCATGGCACTGAACAACCACAAGGACATTACAGTACCATCCAGCTGAGGCAGATGGAAGGGATAATGAAAACAAGTTATCAAAAATTATTTTGCTCGTTTTATGAAGGAACGCCCCAATGAATCTCAAAGACACTTTTTAGTAGGGTCCTTCCAATTTTTTGCAGAAGGAAGCAACATTATTACGTATAATCTAAAATGAGTTGTTTTCAACATTCGGATGTTTTGACCACTATCAGTTCCACTATGTTTTTTTTGCTACAGGAGGAAACTGATGGTCCCTGGAGGGAACCCATGCAGGGTATGGGGAGTTCAAATAAATGCCATAGCTGGGTGCTACAGTTGGCAATAAAAGCCAGTCCCTTTTGGTATGAGGTGCAAGTATCATCACAGTACCACGTGATATATAAAAAAAACTGTAATCCAGTAGGTGTTAAGTGATGTTAAAGATAAGCAAATTTGCACACCTTTATAATTGAAGACATGTATTTCTTAAATTTATAAAAGACTCACTTGGAACATTCACGGAGTATGCAGCTCAAATTTCAACCAAGATTTGTACAAGAATAGTGATTTGGTACATGAACAGTGATTTGTACATGAATAGTGAAGAAAAATGACTGGTAAGCGTTCACATACCTTCATGGCTTATTGGCTGATTTATTCACATTTAAATATCATGAGCAGAAAAGTGGAGATGAATATGAAAGGGAGAATAACAGGTGCAGCTCACAGCGACAAGTAGTCTCAACACACACACACCATCCTTCACAGCCTCCTCAGTATTGTTTGAAGGTCTCCATGAAAAATATATTTTAAAGTAATTATTTTGGGATAGCCGTGTCGAGCGCTCCCTCTCTCTCGCCTGAAGTTTCCTCCAACGTGGAAGCCATGAAAGCCTACACCTGTATGAAGGTTTCCATTTTATAACAAATTTGAACCGATGTGAGATCAAACTTGTGCCCTTGATTGATGTGTCCCACTTGGAACCATGCATCCAATTTGAAAGTTACCAAAGACCCGAGAATATACTTCGTTGTGCGAGGGACAGCAGATTCCAGATATTAACCCGTGCATTGGAAGAGACTGACATCCAGCTGACCCAAAAGAATACGATCTGAAACTCTCTGGACAAATCTGAGATATCTAAAGGCTGGTTCTCGGCTTTTGATGGCAAATATGCTGTCGTCCCATGGGAAAATTTGGCCTCTGAAAGTTTAAATGCTGCCAGAGGGTTGAGCACCGTAGTGAAAAGCAACAACATCAGCAAAACAATGTGTGGCATGAAAAGGGACATGGATGTGACAACTACACAGGTAATTCCTATTTTGCACCTGAAAGAGGCAACGACGACACATACCATTTCTTGTTAGTGTACACATTTTGACTGAAATCAGTGTCACGCCTTGAGGATAACATTAATATAATAAATACAATTCATAACGGGCACATATTAATTAAATTTCAAAGGTATTTATTTTAAGATAATCCTACAGAAGTGGGGAGGGGGGGGAGCGAAACCACATGGCTAGCCGGTGCCAACTGGCCAGACCCTGGGTCCTATGTATTATGAATTTATCAGCCAATTAATTAATGAGTGTTTTTTAGATGCGGGTGAAAATCAGAAAACCCGGAAGAAACCCACGCACAACAGGAGGAGAACACACAACTCCACACGAAAGGTGCCAAGGTTGGAATCGAAATGCCTCATACAGGACTTTCTGTGAGGCTCAGATGTTACCCAGCTGCCTCATCGGTCCTCTGGCGTGAGCTGAGTCACTCAGATACTTTTCTCTACAAAGGTTCATATTTTCAATGACAAATATAATACACAGATATAGAGATTAAACCTACCAACTTAGCCATGAGAGTAAGAGAGTTAGTAGCACATCTGACCTTGGCTCCAAGGTCAATATTTTCATCTTCTTGTTCATCTGTTGAAAAAAAAACAATGTTTATTTTGTATGTCATTCTTATTAACATATTTATGCATGAGAACCACACTGACTTGCAGAACTCTGCCACAGGATGGCACAGTGGTGACATGTGTGCCTCAACGAAATAGAGTCTTGCTTGAGGCAGTCGGATTCCCGCTTGGGTATCTTTCCATTTCAAGTTTGTGTGTTATCGCCCCCTGTTCTGCGTGGGTGTCCTCTGGATTCTTCAGTTTCCTCCCAAAACAAAAAAAACACTCATTAATTAATTAGCCGATAACATACATAGCAGTGTCTGGTGGGTCGGCTCCAGCTGACCATGTGGCTAGCTCCCTCCTCTCTGCGGTTTCCTCGCGCCTCTGTGTCTTATCCATGACCAGGCGTGGATTATTATCAATCAAAGGAGGCCCTTGCGTCGCATTCTCAGACAATTTATGAGTGTTTGAACGCACGGGACGAAACTAGAGCACCCAGAGAAAAGTCACTCACACGAGGGACAAACACTCCATCCCGATAATGGTAAAAAAAGATTTAAACTAGTCCACTTGCTGTTTTGCCTTAAAGTGAGCCAGGGTACGAGACGCCGAAGGGAGTTTCACAATATTTGTGTGATCCACCAACCCTCGCCTCCACAGCACTGGGTTACAGGCTGGGAATTTAGAAAGCATCGATATGTACTATGTGCTAAACCAAAATAACCACACGCATTATGGATTCGCCATTGACAGTGATGTAAAAGCATATCTAAAGAAAAGCTGTGAACATTTGACGTTAACATGGGCAATATGCACTGATGTAGGTTTTCATTGCTCGATGTATGATAATTTCTCTTCCTAGATGTTCTTTCGGGAGAGATGTGTCAAGTGTTGCTTTTCTCTGGTGACATTACGCTTTGCACATTGTCGGAGGAGAAGGAACACATGACACGACTATCCTGAAAAAAACAGTTATGGAGAACAGGCATTATAGTTGACAAACGTGGTGAGTTTTTGTGCGGTTTACTACTTTTGAGTAATATGTATACTATTATCACTATATGCACTGTCCAACAACTTAAATCCCACTGGTTCCATGCTGACCGCTAACCTGGGGCTTCTCCAGCAGAAGAAATATGATTGGTTAAATGAGGGTCTATAGGACGGCAACAATATTTGAGGTAAAGATATTTATTCTGATGATCCTAGGCTGTTTTGTTTTCAGGTAGAAATGTATGCTCAGTAATGCATCTTTATAACATAAATGCCTCAATCACAGTAAGAAATTTTAAAAGATGCAGGCTTACCTAAATCTGTCATGACACCTCCTTTAATGGGAGCCACTTCTGTGTCCTTCTTCGTGTAAACTGCAATGCAAAAAAATCACACATTAATCGTTGCAAATATTTTGAGAAATTATTTAGAAACGAAGGTTCAATGCACTTGAAAATGGAATCACACTACACATTTAAAGTAAGCTTTCCAGCTATATTCAAAGTTTGGCCTTAAAGGCATCAGGATCACTTACCATTTGATCAAAATAGCATGGGATACCTTACAGTCATTGGTATTGAAGGTCAATATATTCACTCAGCATGTTGAGATAGCCTATCTATTATAATGCACATTGCAGGTGAAATGTTTGAAAGATATTTTAATTACAATGTTTACAATTAAAACACAAAGCGTATTAACTGGAAACAGGCTGGATTGGCAAAGAGATGAACTTGAATAAATAATGAATCAATTTTCAATGCGCACATATTTATTCAACGTCAAGGTATCCATTCAGAGAGGCATGAGGAGTTGAGCCGGCACATTCACGACACATGGCTGGGACCTCGCCACAAGTCTCGACGATTGGCGCAAGGTGGTGAGAGATCGAGACAGAACCCAGCTGGGCTGCCAACACCAGTTGCCCCCAACCCGGATTGCTACATTCCACACCTCTCCCACATACGACCAGCGAGCTGTACCCTATGCCAGTCACCCCTCCAACTCACCAACCTCCTAATTCACACATACCAGAACAACCAGCACATCACTCAGCATTTGTTTAACAATTCCTTTCATCGGTTGTTTATGTCCTTCTCTGATTTATAGCCAATATTTTATTTTTAATTGAACTACTTTAATGTTGTTGTTGTTGACATGCCATTATCTCCACAGCTCAGGTTTGTATGAGAAGAAACCCACAAAAAGTTGTTGATGATTTGCCGTTCCGATGTCATCGTTGTTGTTGGCATGCCGTTCTCTCCGCAGCTCTGTGCAGCACTTTGTGACCCGAGAGTGAAAACCACTCTAGAAGTGCACTTCTAGAGCGTTTGTGACAAATTCTATGCCTTATTCAGGGATCTTGTTACGATGCGATAGCATCATAAGTGGATGTGTACTCAGTAGGATGTGTGCACAGCCTGCAGACATGGGTCACCCACCATTCTTGGGTAGTTGAACCTCAATCATGTTGGGGACATGCAGAGGCTCCTCCATATCCTTTGTCAGGTCCTCCTCTTCATCCTCATCATCCCTCGGCCCACGCCGCTTTCCAAATGGCCCACTGATCCCACGCCTCCTGTAAGACCCAGTGGTCAGAGGTTGGGTGCAAAACAGATCCTCTTTGCTTCATGTCGCGGGAGTCAAGATGCGATCAGATTATAAGTCTGCTTTACAGTGGATGTTAAAGTCTCTCCGATCTCATTCGAGACGGTATAGGCCATTGTGGACCAGCATCATGATCCAAATGTATAATTCGATTGAAAGTATATTTATAGCAATATGTACTTTAAAAACTACAGCAGATTGTGGGGAAAAAAAGTGCCTCCGTGACAAATTTGCACAAATATCAAACGTATTAAGGTTCACTTCATTATTAAGACTATGTGTATTTACCACCAATGTTTGTTTGGTGTTTGCAACTTGCCTCTTCTTGGAATTCATCTTTTTCTTGGGTGATGTGGGAGAGGGAGAATGCTTCCGTCTTCGAGACAAACCTTTTTCTTTCTTCTCTTTCTTGTCTATGTCAAGAGTAGCTGTGGTCTGCAGTCAGGAGGAGGCGGGCGACATATTTACCGAAGACATGTAGATGTGACTAAACCCACAGAGACACAGACAAACTGAAGTATAGAATTACAAATAAATATAACAATGAATAAATAACTTTGGACATTGTTTTCACTGTTGCGTCGATGGCCTCTACATGACCCTTGGAAGACTGAAAAGCACACAAAGCAGCAGAGAGGTACATGCTAAGAATTATAAACTGAGAGATAGGAAAAAGACCACATGGACTAGAAAACATCCTTAAGGACACCATAGTGACTGTTTAGAAGAGCAGGCTTAGGCAAGGCATCAAGGGTTGATGGCCAATGCGTCAATGGCCAAGGCTTGAAGCGTGGTACGGCCTTGAACAATGATGTCTGCCGGTGCTAGCTACTGCATCATGAGCGCTCCGGATGACATGTAGCAGGGAAGGGAATAGTTTTGCTGCGGGATGCTTCTAGATGGAGGCTCCAGGAGCTCCGATTGCGCCATAGGAAGAGGGGTGCTGTTGCCCGTGGCTCCTCCGGGTCAAAGCCAAGGGAGACTCGCGGGTCTTCTTCTCACCGCAACCACTCCCAATGTTGGCAAGGCTTCCCGGTGAGGTCGTAGCCGGATGACGTCGGTTGCCGGTCCTGACCTGATGGACAAGGCCCCTGGCTTGGGAGCCTCCACGAGTGGTCCAGGCCACTGTTAGGCCAACCGATCAATGATGGCAGGCTAGGCTCAATGTCGAGCTAAGTTCGGTGACCGTGAATTGGTCGGCAGGGCCATCAGGATCCTGTGGCTCAAGCTGGCGGGGCCGAAACCCTCAACCTTGCCGCCAGGCATGTGTGGCTCCGCTGTTTAGCTGTGCCCTTACAGCCCCCTCTACCTGGCCAAACAGAAGCTAAATAGGTGATTGCTTGGTATGAAAGGCTGGGTATCCAGGCTATATACCCAACCAATGCCCTCTCACTTGCTGGAGTAGCCCACTGATAGGACAACAGATGTCCAGATATTTCAAGTATTCATGAGCTACTTACAAAATCCATGCAGGTCAAACCCCAAAATGGGTAGTATATAAGCAAGCCTAAATATTTAAAGCCATGGAAATGAGGATGCTAACAAAGAGGGCCCCACAAAATCCTAATACTTGGTTGAAACTAGCAGAGTACCCACAACATAGCGATCGTGTTCCAAATATCTTTTTTTGACATATCTTTTTGACTAAGTTTTCTGCCGACATGACTGTTTTGACATATGTCATGATGTAGGTTTCAGAAGCATAATCGATAAGTGATAAGTGGGAAGTAAAGCTGAAGGAAGACAAAGGAACGTTGGTGTTCTGCGTATAATATTTGCACTCATAACAGATTAGAATTCGATACCCGCTTAGCGAAAATAAAAATTCCGAGGATTTCCACGTTGATGGTCGGGTAAGGGGGAGGAGTAACCAACCTCGAGAGGCAGGGAGCGCACGGGGATGCGGCACCGTCTCGCGTGCGGTCGCCCACCCTCATCGACTTCGTAGTCCTCCTCGTTCGCCCACTCATGATGGAGCGCCGTGTCCGTCAGCCAGCGGGCGTGCACCTGCAGCCGC
Organism: Mordacia mordax; assembly: GCA_036362905.1. NCBI lineage: Eukaryota > Metazoa > Chordata > Hyperoartia > Petromyzontiformes > Petromyzontidae > Mordacia > Mordacia mordax. The sequence goes on along the minus strand of JAZEWT010000007.1, from coordinate 7,934,992 downwards.
AGTGGCGAAAGACAGCGCAGGCTCAGGAGGATCCATCACAACGTCCGTGGACAATCATTGTAAGATTTAATTTATTATAAATACAACTTGACGCACTCACATTTTACGTCTGCTCATTAACGATACACAGACACGGAGGTGTGAGTAAACCGCAGAAAGGCACAGGGAAGGCAGCCAGTCAGTGTGAATTCACCAGGGACTTTGTCCTAAATACCAAGATGTTATTGGCCAGTCACTTAATACGTTTTTTTTTGTGACAGAAAACTAGAGAACCCAAAAGGAGCCCCACACAGAACGGGGGAGAACATACAAACGCCACAAAGAAAGGCCTGAGGCAGGAATTCAACTGCCTAGGGCAAAAACTTTCTTCCCGAGAGGTGTAGATGTTACTACTGCACCACCCTAATGCACACGGCATTGATAATAAATGTCGAAAGTTTTCATTCGAAGAGAGAACATTCTAGACACATGAAGAAATACAGAGGCACGGCGGGGAGGCAGCCATGTGGTGGGCTAGTGCCCAAACAGTTGTGGGGAGGACCTTTATACTGTGCACCTCATACAGAATATCTACACATGTGTAGATATTATGAACCAGACAGGCTGCTTCATTGTGAACCATAGTGTGCATGTACAATGCAGACTATTGTTACAATTAGTAAGCTTGTTTACACAGAACAGCTTCACTGAGGCAACCGATTTCAAGAGGGTCCTGCCAATGATTTTTTACAGTGCTGCCCTGCCACACCATGACTCGTAGCTCATGTGTGGTGGAGTAAAGCTAAGTGCTCTCACCTTCCATGGGGTGACGGGAGGCGGTGCCTCTTCCACTGGTAATACTGCCTCGCTTACAGGCAACCACGAGTCCGAGCTGTCACACGCACCACCACACACCTTCGGTTAAATAATAATAAACATAATTTATAATACATGCGTTAATTAAAATTGGAAGGGTGAATGACTCGAGATGGTGCGAGGAAACCACAGAAAGGATCAAGGAGTCAGCTACGTGGTTAGCCAATGGCTACCTGCAGACACTGCATCCAATATAGTGATGTGAAAAAAAATGGTGAACCCCATAGTATTTTTTGTACTTCTACATGAATTTGAACTAAAATGTGATCCGCCAAGAAGATGGGCTTTGACCATGCCAAAACACTCCAGCCCTCCATTCTCCTCCGAAGGCACGTCCGTTGGGTTTGGGAGTTCCTCATAGTGTTACTTCCACTTACCAATGATATCCCCAGTCGAGGTCAGCACCTCCCCAACCTTGCTGATAATTGTCAGGGAGGTGCCTTGCTTTAGCCTCCTGAACCATCAGATTGTTTGCCAGAACCAATTTTAAGCCACCCAAAAGTCCTTCTACATAGCCTCTCCCAACTCCTCCTACACCCGGGCTTTCGCTGCTGCAACCACTGCTATCGCAGTCCTTCTAGTACCTGTCCACCGAAACAGAGGTCCCCCTTGCAAACAAAGAAAGCACGAACTCCTCTTTCAGCTTGACAACTTCCCTCCCCACTCGTGTCCACCAACGAAATGTGCCACCATAACAGGCACTGACTACCTTCTGGCCACAGTTCCTAACAGCCACTTCTACAATGGAGGCTTTAAACAGGGTCCATTCAGACTCCATGTCCTCAGCCTCCCCACTATTCAAATGTACTGCAGTTATCCCCTTGCTCAAATAAACCTGGTCTCAATTGCAACATCCCTGATAATTATTGCCCCGTCTCAATTTTAACATTCCCCTCTAAGGTGCTTGAGCAGGCAGGAGTGATGCAACTGCAGAAACACGTCAACACTGATCCCTTTCAATCTGGATTCAGATTCGGCCATAGTAGTGAAACTGCTCTGGTAAAAGTAGTTAATGACTCACTTGTTACTGCTGATGAAGGTTTGCCAAGTATTCTTGTCCTCCTAGACTCGAGCGCTGCCTTTGACACCGTTGATCACCCTACCTTATCGGAGCGACTGGAAGGCATAGCGGTCTCTGGCTGTGACCTGCACTGGCTGAGCTCCTACCTCTCCGACAGGAAGCTGTTCATCAGGCTCGGAGGACATAATTCAGAGATCCATCATGTTTTGTCAGGAGTACCTCAGGGTTCAGTCCTTGGCCCATTCCCCTTTAGCATCTATGGAAAAACACTTGGCCATATCCTGTGCAGCCTCAATCTCAGCTACCATTGCTATGCAGATTACAATCCATCTATGGACACGCAAAGACATCCATCAATGCATGTCATTCTCACTGTCAACTGTGAAGGCCTGGCTCAATTCAAATTTCCTGAAACTAAATGGCGACAAAACACAAGTTTTGCTTGTCGGAACCCTGCACCAATTGTCCAAGGCTGAACCTATCCAATTGATGCTTGACGACCAGGCCATTAAAGTCGCTAAAGTAGTCCGGAGTCTAGAAGTGACTCTTGATTCCTCACTCATCTTCGAGAGACACATCAAAAAGGTGATGAAGGTAGCCTATTTCCATCTCAAAAACATATCCAGACTGAGCAACATTCTGTCACCCTCTGATGCTGAGAAGAAAATACACATTATCTCAGGACGTAATTTTGATTTATTTTCAGAGTGACATTGGGGAAGTTAATGATGAGAATAAATTGGGTCATGGCAAGGCAACCCATGGACTTGTGAAGGGGTTTGTGTGTTCCAATGAACCTCAGAGTTATGTCACATGGAGTCCAGCAATCCTGCTAGTCTCCCTTAGTGAAAACGTTTGACATCTAAAACATCTGCTAGGGTCTTCATTGGTGAACATCTGGAGGGATGTTCCAGACAAAAATAATCTTAAAAACCTCTAACTAAACGAGGCTGACATCAGGAATGGCATCTGGTCATTCAGTTTTGTTCCGATACCCCCACCATCAAAAGGCAACCAGCCAAGTCGGGTCAACTTGGACCGCAGCCATTTAACCTGGCAACAAAAAGGCCCAGCTCATTCACTGCTTGTTGTAAAGATTTGCAGTTCGCTTAAAAAATGCCATTTTCGTGAATATCATGGGTGTAGTAAGCATTAAATATACGAGATCTATTTTAGAGTGGACAATAAAAACTTATCATGCCATTTGAAGAGTAGTAGGCCACCGTGTGCTGATGTTCAAATTTGCCAAATTTGTAAAATTCCTCAGAAATTGTCACCCCCTACTGCAAAGATTTAGCAGCACCCTCCTGGAAATAATGTTAAGTGAGACTCAGTGAGGCTTGGAATAAAATTATAAACAGATTCGGAATCCTAATACTCTAACGCGGAAGATGTGTCATAAAGTATCCCCAAAGAACAGCTATGGAGAGCAATTATTATATGTAGAGCAATGAAAAGCTACATCACTTTAACAACAGACCTGTCAGCCATGTAGCCCCAGTGTAGAAGCACTTGCTTGTCCTTCCTCTGAATGGGACGAACCCAATCTTCTGCAAAACAGTAATGAGGATCCACATTTAGCCAGTAAAACAATTATTACAAGTTAACAATTATTACATAAAATTCAAATTTCTAACTGTGCTACTTGGCTGCATAGCATTAACTGGAATGACAAAAGTGTTCGTTTGAAGAGAAAATTACTCAGAAGCATGAGGAAATCGTAGAAGGGGAATGGAAGGGGAAGCCAGCAGTTAGCCTGCACCAAGATTTGCCAGACAATGTATCTTATATATTACATTACCGGTCAATTATCAAGTGTTTTTTTTATTGTAGAAAAAAACAGAAAATGCCAAGGAAACCCACGCAGAACAGCGGAAGAACTCACAAAATCCAGACAGAAAGGGACCTGAGGTGGGATTCAAACCACCTTGGGCAGAATATTATTCCATGAGATGTGGACGTTACCACTGCATAGCCACTCAACCACCCAAATTATAGTCACCTTTGCAATCATATGAACCAACAGTTCTCACACTCCAGTCCTTGTGACTCTCCCCCTGCTCATTGCGCCGTTTCAGATTAACCAATAATATTCATCAACCTGCGATTAATGCTGTTGTCCATGAGTGATGGTTAAATCAGAGAACACAGCTGCACTGCAGAGGGTCAGAGGTGCTATAGTTCAAAGAATGCTGATATCTACAATCCAAAGCAGCATTACCTGACCCACAGTGTACCCAGGTTACCCTGCACCTTCAACATATACTTATTCACATTTTGTATGAATACAGTAATTAACAGGGTCATGGGACATTGTTATGACAATGCTTGTTATCCCAGGACAGAATCACTTGAGTCCCAAAATCTTTTCAGATAGGTCCTGCTTCTTGAGTAGTTTTCAAGCCATGTTTTAGCATTGGATTGTTTGGCCAATACCAGTTAGTCTGTTTTTCTTTTGGCTATGGCAGGAATCTGCAGAACTTGGAAGAATGCATACAGAACAGAAAGAGAAGATACAAATTCCACTCAGAAAGTCACCTAAATTGGAATCAGATCTAGGGCTCCTTTGCTATGAGACATACAGGTTACCACTGCACCGCTCTGCTGCCTTAGGCTAAAAATCTGTTATTTTCCATTATCCATTATTTTATGAAGAAGTTGACAGCTAAGAGGCGTTTCTTTGTGTGTGTACCACAATGTAACTTCAACTAAGCCATTCAAGCCTTAATGTTCCACGCAGCAGGGTGACAGAGTGATAACATCTGCACCTCACAGACAGAAATTTGTGCCTGAGGCAGATTGACTTGCACCCCAGGCATCTATGTGGGATGATGTAGGTTTTCTGTGTGAAGTTTGTGTATTCTCTCCCTATTCTCTGTAGCTTTCCTCAAGCTTCTCCAACTTCCTCCCAAAACTTAAAAAAAAAACTCATTACTTCACCAATACCTCAATTATACATAATATGCAGTGTGGCTGCCTCCCCCTACCTGTCTGTGGCTTCCTCACACCCCCGTATCTATGTCTCGCCCATGACCAGAAATGGAATATACGCACGTTATCAACTCTTTTTTTAATTATCATTATTATTTACTCAATATTACATGACGTGGCCGATGCCTCACCCTCTGCAGTAGCAGCTGGTGCTGGAAACACAACATGCGTCGCTAAGCCTTTATCCTCGGATGTTGTAGCCTGTTGGGAAGTATTGAAGTCATTATCAGTACACCTATTGGCAATCGGCTTACACACCACCCTATGACCCTTAAATTGTAAAATAAAATTGGCAAATTAAAATATTCACACTCTCCATTTAAAAAATTACACGAGACCTATTCCAGTAAAACCTCTATTTAATGGACTAATTAACAGTAAAAAAAATGTGTTACCTGCCATGAGATATGGATCAGCATCATGAACATTTATGTAGAAAACAGAACACAAACTGAAAATTTTGCAAAAAAGAATGGAGGCGCATACTTGCAATTACATTCATGGGCAGGTTAAAGATATTCATGTTATATACAACCGTTTGAACATGAATAAAAGTGGGCTTTGACACAACAGGTTGCCACAGGTTTCCATGTGGCTTTGACACGGTGGGTGGCTGAGACTAACAACGGACTAGCATCAACGGGAGACAATAAGCCCAAGGAAATGTCCACAATGGAGATGGAGTAATGAAATAAGTTCATGCTCTGGTGTGAAGCAGATTAATAGAGCAGAGGACCAAGAGACAGCAATGGCTCATCTAGCAGTGGGTTGATGATGTACGATAAATTAATTTCAAACAAAAAATGTTTAAATGTACTCCTATTCAAGATCTTCCATTTAAAATAGATGGACTTTTTAAAGGAGTTTTTGTTTTGATAAAATTCATTATATTCATTACAAAACTGTGAATCACTGCAGGTTTATACCCGACTGCACTGGCTATAATAAAAAAATAATGTTACCTGATGTTTGCGTGCAATGTCTTTCAGCTTAGCAGTCAGCTTGGGCTCAAGTTCTGGCTGGAGAAATATTATTGGTCTGGATGTGAGTCCATTCTGTTAAATTGGGAGGGAGAAAGTGTGGCAAGAGTAAGGATTATTACAATCACGATATCTATTGTCTGGGCCAAGATGCCGTATAATTAAGAAAATTGCTACGTTTTCGGCAATCTTCTGTTCAACATTACTGATTTCCGATCAACATTTCCAATACAGTTAAATTAAAAAATGTACATTAGACTATCTTGAAGAGCATTATTGGGACCCCTACCCAGCCCCCGATAATGACTGATGCACATGGAGAGAGCAAATGGACTAACACTTCCAATTTTAGTTGAAAAACGTTTAAATGTGCATAACACAATGTAAAATCAATTTTCATACAAATCTGCAAGGCCCAAACGTTACCTGTAGCAAAGCCTTCTCAACTGAGACCAACAGCTCCGTGTTGCTGTCAACTCGTGATGGGCTTTGGAAGTCAAACCGCCGCCTGCACGGCAAAATAAACATTGCAGAAACACAGCTTAGCCACAACGTACCAGTAACCAGTCTCTCCATCTCACTCTAATCAGTGTGCCCAGGAAGGCTGGCTTACCAGCTTTGCTCCTCCTTGAATTTGAACGTTGTCGCAAGAATGTGGCAGAGCCCACCTCCAGGTTTTAAATCTAAAAAACATTTCATCTGCACAAGACAAGCAACAAACTGGTCAGGGTACACAACTCATGCATACCTCATTCTTAATCAGTTGGAATACTTGTAGTCTCAAACAACAGAGGAGTCACATCGATTCCATGTTAATAACAAATTAACAAGACACAGACACGGAGGTGTGAGGAAATTGCAGAGAGGTGTGAGTCAGTCATTGCTTAATATATATTATGTTATCTGGCAATAAATGAATGGGCACTTTTAAGTTGTGCGAGGATACTGGAGAACCCTGAAGACACCAACGCAGAACAGGGGGAGAAGGCAGAAATTCTGCACACAAAGGTGCCTGCAGTGGGAATCGGTCTGCCTCTGGCTCGACTTCCTTTTGTGATGTGTAGATATTAGCACTGTGCTACCCTACTGCCAAAGAGCAATGACAACAATTAATGCTATCGTACAAAATGTAAGCTCTGGAATCAGAACTGCAATAGTGAGAATAGGGCAGATTTGTAAAAAGTACCCTTTTTGTGCCCATCCGCTTACAAGCACACAACATACATTTAACATGTTATCTTCTAGTTCTGTTTTGCATAGATGATTGTAACTGATGGGAATTCTAAAGATGATGTAGAAGAGTTGGACACTTGAAAAATAATGTAAAAATGTTTGAATCTAAGGTTCTAACTCAAAAACCCGAAACTGTGACTGGTTTCACTCAAAGGTTAATGCAATCGTAATCTAATAAATAAATGACACTAATGTGGGAAGGCGAGTTTGTTTTGGTGACATTTTCAACACTGCTGCTTGAGATTACTTAAAATTGATGGTAAAAAAATAACTATTTTTTGAGAGTGTTTGTGAGGTTAGTCCCACTACCTATTTAAGTATTGTGCTAAAAACTGAAAAAATACATATCAACTCAATAAGAAATAATTCAAGCAACGTGATGCTAAGGCTAAAAAACAGGTATTGTCCACTACCAGTGACTAGATCCTTTCATACAAGCCAACCCTGGCAGCCAGAATATTTCATGTCAATTTCATATGACATACAAAGTGGTTCACTTATTTTCGCAGCACTACGCAGTACTGTACTGCTCAGTGACAGTAAGAACGACCTCTTCCGCAGCGTTGGCAGTGCTGTAGTTAACATGAAAATGACATGAAAAATCATCATTATTAATACCTATTTAATCCTGTACAGGGTCGTGGGGGCCCGGAGCCTATCCCGGCAGACAAAGGGTGCAAGGCGGGGCTATACCCAGGATGTGACGCCAGAACATCGCAGGGTACTGGGGGCAACTTACTCAGCAGGCCAATTAACCTAAGCTGCAGCGTGTCTTTGGACGGAGGGAGAAAACCAGAGTACCCATTAAAAACCGACGCAGACAGGGGGAGAACACGCAAATTCCACACAGAAAGGCACTTGCGCCAGGAATTGAACCCGAGGTCTTCTTGCTGTGAGGTGACAGTGCTATTCAATGTGCCAACGCACAGCTTGACGTGAAACATCGCAAGTGTTAAAGTGAAGGAAGTCCACCTCGTTCTCTACATTACCAGACGCAAATGGGCCATTGGGCCATAAGGTGCAAAAGGTTGTGAACCCCTCTGCTATATGATTAATAATTAATGTGTTATGGTGGAAGCTGTGCAGGATGGTGCTGCTGCAGACCGGAATGCGCGTGGGCAAGGGACCACTGGGAACTCCGGCCACCTCTTCTTGGAAGGTAAGCAGCTGCCCCACGAGGCTAGCCAGAGCCCGGCTGGATGGTGGCTCACCCTGTACATGCTGTACAGTCAGAGGGGAGCAGTGCAAACCCACACATAGACATCAGCATACACACATATACACAAGTACACGGATAAATAATATGTAATACTATTGCTATACAAAACAATACATGTTAGTAAAACTCATGTTTACTAAATTGACAAAATAATTCAGAAAAAAGTGTGAAAAAAAAGACTCCGATATGTAATCTGAGGATCAACAATAGCTTAGCCCAAAGGTCCGCAGGCTATGGAAAGCGAACATTAATAATAAAAATTGCATTTATAGAGCGCTTTTCACCCGAGGGTCACAAAGCGCTGAACAAAGCTACAGAGAGAAGGGCACAACAACCACATTAGAATGGAAAAAAATCAGCAACAATAAAAAATTGGGTTTTTTTTTTATCTAAAGACACATTGGTGCAGAACAACGTGTAAAATCTGATCTGACTTTCAACTAAAAATTAAATATCCAAATTATCATGGATAATTGAAGGGTCATGGGAGTTTGCTAACCCAGTCTACATTTGTTTTGTAGACCTGGAGAAAACCTATGACCGTGTGCCCCGAGATTTACTGTGGAAGGTGCTGCGGGAGGGTGGCAGGGTGGCACGGTGGCCAAGTGGTTAGCGCTGTCGCCTCACAGCAAGAAGGTCCCGGGTTCGAATCTCTCGGCTCGGGTGCCTTTCTGTGTGGAGTTTGCAT
>JAZEWT010000007.1:7887519-7921863 GCA_036362905.1 Mordacia mordax | reverse complement strand
GTGCGAGTGAGCGCGGAGTGCGAGTGAGAGTGGGGAGCGAGTGAGTGTGGGGTGCGAGTGAGCGCGGGGTGCGAGTGAGTGCAGGGTGCGAGTGGGGAGCGAGTGAGTGCGGGGTGCGAGGGGGAGCGAGTGGGGAGCACAAGCGGTACATCTGCCAGTATTCCCGAGTCACTCGACCTGTGCCTCCCGTGTCGCATTTGCGCCGTCACCTCTGCCAATCTTAACCACGGTGCAAGGCAGGCCCGTCGTTCATGTCCGTGCTGTTGAGCGAGTGCGGATCTCGTCGTTGAATTTTGCCCGCGGCCCCAGATTCAGGCCGCCCTGCATTCGACATTTCACGTTGGCCCCAAGCTGCACCTAGCTTGGCACAACCGCCGTAGTGACGTCGCCGCCAATGAGTGGCGAGCGGCGGCTCTAAAACAAACACGGAGTGGCGGCTCGCCACTCAAGTGTTTGTTTTATAGCTCTCTGTTTGTTTTATAGCTCTGTTTTAGAGCGTCCGTTAAGCCTACACTGGCGGGGGGGGGGTCTTTGTCATTGTGTTTTAGAAGGATTTTTACGTGATTCGTATTTAACGCGTGAACTACCACTGTATCTGGATGTACAGAGTGATCCAGATGATATCCCCATTTATTGCTCTAAAATATGTTTACGCCTCTATACCAATGGCTGTGTAACCGTGTAAGCAAAATAAAAATGACTATCCAATCCAAACGGTGGATAATAATAATTGCATTTATATAGCGCTATCACTGGTAGCTAGCAGTCCTCTATATTGACGTTTAGCTCCTAAACATTTTGCCACATGCAGAATTTTAATAGAATGAAGTAGAGGGAAGGCCAAATAACTGACATTTCTAACGTCCAGGTGCAGTGACTGTCACTTATGTCTGTTCCATCCTGTAGCTAGCAATATAGTACCGGTACACCATAATAAATACAAAAACAACCTTAACACAATCATGCAATTACTAAATTAGATAATTACAAAAACATCATGCGTTCCCTGTCATAACCAGCCTCATTTGGATGATTGACGCTGTCAACCAGCCTCATTTGGATGATTGACGCTGTCAAACGTGTGGTGGTTGGGTCGGTTCAGTTGTTGAGCCTGGCTCCGTCATCCGTATGCTTGTGGTTAATGAACACAGCGATTAAGTGGTGGATATGGAGAGGTAGAGTAGCTCCCATACCTGGGCAATGTTCTCACGAGTAGCCGTATTAGTCGGCACATGGTAGCATTGTTATTCACTGGGGTCGTGTACTAGGATAAAGACAGTTATGTCGGTACAAAAACACGCTGCTGCCTGCGTTGATGCCTGCTGAGTAAATTGCCTCCAGTGCCCTGCGATGTACTGGGCGTCATATTCTGAATATAGCCCCCGCCTTGCGCCCTCTGTCTGCCGGGATAGGCTCCGCCCCCCCACGACCCTGCATAGGATTAAGCGGGTCTTGATAATGATGATGAATTCAATTTCGAAGCCATTCATTCAATAAGAGAAATATTCAGAGACGCGAGGAAACCGCAGGGACGCGGTGGAGGAAAGGCAACCACGCGGTTAGTCGGCGCCAACATTTGCCAGATAATGCACCCGATATTTTCTGATGTAATCGGCCAATTCATGAGTATTTTTAGGGAGGAAACCGCGGCACCCAGACGAACGATCCAGAATAGGGGGAGGACCCAAACTTTGCACAGAAAGGCGCCTGCAGTAGGAATCAGTCTGCTTCGGGCAGGATTTTATCCCTGTGACGCACAGATGTTACTCCTTCTCCACCCTGTCACCCAAATACATTTAAGAAGCAGACTAACATTTGCCCATACATGTAAATCGAGTAACTACATCAAGGTACTCACACGTACTTTAAAGCTTTATGCATAGTGAGCTTCTTGGTAAATTGAACATTTGGATGTAACTGGGAGTATCGAATGCAAAGCACTTGAGTCATATGGACAGAAATGGATGGAAGGAAGGCCATGATTGCCCACGTCGTTAAAAAAGAACGTGGCCCACAGCATGAGCTTATCTGCCAGCACCAGTGGTCAATATCAGAAGAGGTCCTGGGCTTGCCCCAGCTCAGCTCCACTTTTTAAACGCGTGCACAGTACGGTGTGTCAACAGCGGCATGAATATTGGGGGTTGGGTATACATTGAGATCTCACTGGCACAGCGTGAAATGTTTTTGTGAGTGTGTGCGACTGCGTATGTTATTTATGCACATTGGTGAAATTGGGTGGGGACACACGAGAATTCTGTTCCCAGAATGAAATTTTCATTGGGAACTTATTATGCTTTCATCATCTTACATTTGAATGGTTATTTTTTTTTCTTATAAGTGTCAGAAACACAGCGGATGCCCGCTGTCGAGGTGCTTTGCGAGTGGGTTTTTTTTTCCCCAATTCCAATCCTGTATATGATGATTGTATGTGATGATTGTATGTTAGTGTATGTAGACACTTGTCAGTCTGATTAATTCTTAAAACTGATATATGTGGCTCCATCTCCGCTAATTTGCAAGAAGGAATCTCTGTTGAAAGCAACTATGGATGGGGTAGTGTAGATCATGCAGCAGCATACTCTGTCGAGCATTTTGAAGTGACTTTATTATTGAACTAGGTGGGGCGACCCGGCGTTGTCCGGGTAAATTTGATGGTTGATCCATGTGCGTTGTTCGGGTAAAATGTATGGTTTACCCGTGAAAAAAAGGAACGTGAAATTCATGAACACGAACCCAATGGTACCCGGTGCAAGAAAAAAACTTGAAATTAATCATGACGAAACAAAACATACAATAAAAATAAGTAGAACGCTGTAGGAAAGCAAACACTAAAGTGGGTTTTCATTATGAGCAAAATCTAAAAATCCAATTGTTTGAATGCACATGTACCTACTCCAACTCTTTTGGGTACACAATATTAATGGTGGCCGGCACGGTGGCCCAGTGGGTAGCGCTGTCGTCTCACAGCAAGAAGGTCCCGAGTTCAAATCTCGGCTGGGGTGCCTTTCTGTGTGGAGTTTGCATGTTTTCCCCGTGTCCACGTCGGTTTTTGCCGGGCACTCCGGTTTTCTCCCATAGTCCAAAAAAACGCGCTGTAAACTAAATTGCCCGCAGTGCCCGGTGATGGACTGACATCCCATCGTGGGTATATCCCTGCCTTGCACCCTCTGTCTGCCCGGATAGGCTCCGGCTCACCACGACCCTGTACAGGACTAAGCGGTTTCTGAAAATGAGATGAGATGAGATTGAATGTTCCACTATTGCACTGTTTTGATACAACAGATATGACAATAGGTTTCATCAGGCATCAAGATAAGGAAAATAAATCCCAGAAGTATTTCGTAATTGACAGCGAGAACCACACTTTGATTTACAACAACTGTCATAAGGCATATTTTTATCCTTATGAGCCTAATTGTCTTAGCAATGAAGATAATACATTACGTTAATGTGTTATGGCCCTAACCTGTACTGCATTACATTTCTGATTTATATATTTTGAAAATGCAAATCTGGTTAGACAATATACTGTACAGGGTGATCCAGAAGTCTTGTGACCCCGATTTATTTGACCTGACATTTTTTTCCCTTTTCTCATTCATTTCTGTTTTAAATAACTAAGTTTAGATTAATAGTTTGTCATTTTTATAATGTTTACATTACATTTACACACTCATTGGTATACAAAAGTATATACGTTGTAGATAATGATGTGTAGGTCACAATACATCTGAAAAGTGTATAAACGAACTGACTCCATTCTCGTGCCAGCTGGCATCCGTAGAGGTTTTAATGTTTGAGTGGCGTTACATTCAACTGTTTTTGACGTTGGTTTGCTTGCTGATTGATGCACACATTGACCACTTGTCCACTTGGCATGGATAACGGTGGGTGTAGATTCCTACTACCAACTAATCATGTGCCAGGCCTTTGTAGCCCCAGCTGACAGCATGTATCTCACTCTGTGTGTCTGTGTGAAGGTTACTATCGACCACACCTCTGAGGCTGTACTTCCTGCTGGCCATCTCCCTGTTGGCACTGGTCTGGCTGCAAACGTGGATACATTTTAAACACAGAGGATTCAAAGGCAAGTGTATACAGAAGCAGTACGTTAATGCTCATTACTAGCATTACTCAAACTAGCAGAGGACTGGCTCTATAGGTCATTTTGTTATAAGCATGTAATATGTTCTTCTGATGTCTCTTTTTGAGGATTTCTACTGAGATGACTGCTTTGAACTATATTTCTTCCTGATGTCCTTTTGAGACTATTGCTGGCTCTTTGCAGTTTCAGAGGATTAGTAAATACCTGGAAAGTTAAGCTGAAGTAATGCATAAAAGCCTTGGATTCCAACCTGACGCCCTCATTACGACATACATAACAAACACTTGCCCTATTGTATATATGTAGCATATGATTAAATGGTTCATATTTTGTATTCCATAGTTTATGCATTAGCTGCTGTTTAACAGTAAACTCAATGTAGTATCGTTAATTGATGTCCTTTATTTCAGTTAACTGAACATAAGCATCCGTGAATAATGACACTAGTAACCCTAAAGGGCTAATCCTAGCGTCAGACATGTACACAAATTATATAATGCTGCAATAATTTATGTCATGTTTTGCGTGAGGCATAGCGGCCAGCAGTTCTTCGGACAGGTCATTTTGTGGTGATGTCATCGCTGATCCTGAATTATCGAGTTGTCATCATCAATACCGGCTTAATTCTGTACAGTGTTGTGGGGTGTCGGGGCCTATCCCTGCCGATAGCTGGTGCTAGGTGGGGGAATACCAGCATATGCAGGTGTTAAGATCTTAACACCTGCATTATCGCCAGATACGGTTAAACCTGTTGTAATCTTATATATGTATACTGGCAAAAAAGTACCCATAGCGTTATCAGACATCCTCCTCAACACGACAACTTCGATCCTCCAATACGGGCTTACTGTCTCATCTCTCATCTCATTGTCTGAAACCGCTTAGTCCTATACAGGGTCACGGCGAAGCCGGAGCCTATCCCGGCAGACACAGTGCGCAAGGCAAGGATATACCGACGATGGGACGCCAGTCCATCGCCGGGCACTGCGGGGCAATTTAGCCTGCGAGCCAATTAACCTATGTAGCAGCATGCTTTTTGGACTGTGGGAGGAAACCGGAGTGCCCGGCGAAAACCCACACGGACACGGGGAGAGCATGCAAACTCCACACAGAAAGGCACCCGAGCCGAGAGATTCGAACCCGGGACCTTCTTGCTGTGAGGCGACAGCGCTAACCACTGGATATGCCCAAATCGCACCTCCATTCAGTGGGTGACAGAGCCTTCTCATGCACTGCTCCCAGACTCTGGAATGCCCTTCCATTAGAGATTCGATCAGCTGAGTACCTGGGCATTTTCAAATCTCGTCTCAAGACTCACTTGTTCCTTAAGGCTTTCAAGTCCTCTGGCTAGGACTCTTAATGTGGCTCACTATGGTCATGCCGGGATGATGGCTCGTGGCCGACCTGTGCCGACTCGGGAACATGTATTCATTCTTGTGTTGAACAATTCATTTTATACTTATTTTATGCCCTTCTATAAATTATGGCCATTATTTGACTTTCAGTTGAACTGTCATAATGTTGTTATTGACATGCCATTCTCTCCACAGCTCAGATTTGTAACTTAAAACCCCCCCAAAAAACGTTTTTGTTGTCGATTTGCTGTTCGTATGTCATTGTTGTTGCTGACATGCTGTTCTTGCCACAGCTCTGTGCAGCACTTTGTGACCCTCGGATGAAAAGCACTCCAGAAGTGCTATTATTATTATTAACACTGCTCATTGTCAGATGATCCAAGGACATGGGTTTATCATCAACCAGGTCCTCGTCAGATACTGGGCAGTCGGGGCTTCCAGGCTTAAATGTGCCATATTATTTGTCTTTTACAGGATGATAATAATCACCAAAGTTGCGATTTTTGTTTCAGCTCAGTGGACGGACAACAGTGACACTGAAAGGTATGATGCTGTTAAATCTACTTCGTATATTTACTATGCCGGCGATGGACTTAAGGCACGCTTTATTTTAGAAACCTTGACAAGCCACAGACCATCTTCTGAAAAGACCTGGCTGTATTTGAAATTATGGCTTCCATAACCACTAGGATGCACAGATAAGATGGTTCCCTTAATGTCTTGATGCTGAATATATTACATTAGTTTATAAACACTTGTTATCACTTGATTTGTATTATTATAACATATACTTCTATATCCAAAAAAGCCTCACTGAGACCTAAAGATTATATAATTTAAGTGGCTTAAATCACGTTAAAATGTAATTTTTTGGGCTGGTTGTGTCGCGATCTGAAGAAAATCTCTGTGCAGCGCTTTGTCACCCTCGGGTGAAAGGCTCTTTAGAAATATAAATATCATATCATTTACTAGTCTCCTGCCAGGTTTTTGGTGTTGGGGGTGATGTTGAAATGTGTAATTACAACTGAATAACTTTCAAGTACATTTTCGGTATTGAGATGTTGTCCCAATAGCCATGGGAGAGCACCGGAGAACCTGGGGAAAACCCAGACAGAACAGCGAGAGAATATTGAAAAGCCATACGGAACCTAGGCCCTTCTTGCTGAGGCACAAGTGTTCGCACCATGCCACCCTACCACCCAGATGTGTATTATTAACTGATGCTAAGGCTGTGACAACCATGAAACTTTACCTTATTTAGAAACCCATAATTTGAGTATAGGATGTCAACAGTGTCCACAATACCATTTCAGTAGAGTAATTCAATAGTCCTGCCATCACCTAAAATATGTCGAGCCCTTGTAGATGCCCAGCCCTCAAACCTTTGAGTGAAACAATCTTGCCATCTCCTTTTTTAGTTTGTTGGCTAACAGTTGTAAGAGCCTTAGTGTCAGATTATGGTGCATTACTGAAGATGTGCCCTGTTTCACCGTGAAGCTAAATCTGTTGAATTTCGACTGAATGCCCCGCACAAACTGTGCTGCTGATGAATGACCATGATCGTGAATATAGGTTCCATCTGCTGTACAGGAGTTTATTGTTGTGGCACCCACAGCACGTTTTGCACTCGTAGGTCACCAATAGCCCTGGCCAAGCCTGCAGCTGCGCTGTGTGCGCGAGCACCGATTGACCAAATCCATCGTGTGCTCCCGAATCACGTGGCTATTACTCATGGTCAGGGGCAGTCTTGGTGATTCTGGGGTCCCAGATAAAATTCAATGAAGACCCCCCCCCCATCCGCCTACAATAAATAAATAGCACTGAATTCTGTGATCCTAATCGCTCGCTCTCAGTGTGCATTGCACATTATGGGTATGTCATATAGGAACACTGAGCCATCCCTCCACACACAATTTAGCATGGGACTGAGATGTTTATGCATATAACATGTATTTGAATATATAACATCGGATTGTTTTTAGAGATATTAAACAAGATTACCATGCAATATAGAACATCGATATTTTTATGCTGCAGTTACACAGGTATTTGATATACATACTGTGAAATAGTGTAGGCAGCTCTTGTCGTGAGGTCAAGTGTTATTCTGAAACACTTTACTATAGAGTCCAGTCTGTCGTGGTGGCACAGTGAGTAGTGCTATCGCCTCACAGCACGAAGTCCCAGGTTCGATTCCCAGCTCGGGTATCTTTCTGTGTGGCGTTTGTGTGTTCTCGTGTCTGTGTGGGTTTTCGCTGGGTATTCCGGTTTCCTCCCAACGTCCAAAGACACACTGCTGCCGAGGATAATTGGCTTGATAATGTTTGTATGTTCTCCCCGTGTTCTCCATTCTCCGTCTGTTTTCAATGGGATTTCCCAGGGTTTTCCTGTTTCTTCCCACATCGAAAAAGAAAGCGCAATGTAATTGATATTAGTCAAACATCCTAATGCCAAAAATTACCTGAAATTAACTTGGTTGAGATTATACATAGACGCAACCCACCCTACAATAAAAAAACTTTGTGGGACCCTCCTGAAAAGGTGAGCTGCAACTCAGGCTTTCATGGGTAAAGTAGCATGAAAATTAAATAGTGTTATGTTGGGGCATGTAAACGGTTCCAGGCCTAGGAATAGGTGCTTGTTCTTGACGATGCTTGTTGTGGATGCTTGTTATTGGTGGCCGCTGCTTGTGTCCTGGACAGCTGGGCCGGGGCGCAGCCCAAGCTGCTAAGCCTCCCGGAGCTGTGCCGCAGCCTGGCCGAGTGCTGGGAAAGCCTCAATGCCTACTGCAGCGACGTCCTGCTTTACCGAGCCCAGCATCCTGACCGGGTGAGGGCACGCACACGGC
Organism: Mordacia mordax; assembly: GCA_036362905.1. Classification (NCBI taxonomy): domain Eukaryota; kingdom Metazoa; phylum Chordata; class Hyperoartia; order Petromyzontiformes; family Petromyzontidae; genus Mordacia; species Mordacia mordax. Next base: position 7,913,555 of record JAZEWT010000007.1, on the reverse strand, counting down.
ACACATATGATAATAAAAATAATAATTGCACTTCCAGAATGCTCTTCACCCGAGGGTGAGAAAGCGCCGAACAGAGCTGTGGCGAGAACGGCATGTAAGTGACAACAACGATATAAGAACGGCATATCAACAACAACAAAAACTATTTTGTTACAAATCTGAACTGTGGACAGAACAGCATGTCAGCAACAACCCTTTCAAATGGACCCCGGACTTCTTCCATTGTTCCTGGAAGAAACCAACGCTGTAGAAGAGACTTAATATATACATAGTAGCGGCGATAGACCGGCGTCCCGTCGTCGGGTGTATTCCTGCCTTACGCCCTGTGTTTCCGGGATAGGCTCCGGCTCACCGTGACCCTATATAGGATTCAGCGGTTTCAGATAATGAGATGAGATATACATAGTACCTACGTATATATAGGAGTGACGCACAGGACACACGCACACTGCGCCTGAGGATGCCTCAAACGTGTGAGGCAAAATGTCACAATGGAGAGAGGAAGCAATCGACGTGGCTGTCCTGAGAGAGCAGCTTTTCAAAGTAACATCATGCATCGAGCAGTGAAAATCTACATCTTTACATCAGAGCAATTCAATGGAAAGTCAAATAATGGATATAATTTTTAAAAGGATATAAAATAAGTGATACAATTTATTGTTATGATGTAGGTTTTCACGGCTCGATGCATGATGATTGCTTCGAAAAGCTGCTCTCTCGGGACAGCCGCGTCGATGGCTCTCTCTCCTCTCCTCGCGACGTTTCGCCTCACACGTTAGAGGCTGTTGCTGAGGAAAGGGATGTCTGGTCCACTCTCCTTGGACTGCTGCCACCACGACCCTCACAAAAATACCTTACAATACATTAATGAACTGCCTCCCAACTGGCAAACTAACGACAGACTACGTAAGAATGTATTTTTTAGATATCAAATGGAGTAAAATTTGCATAGCTGTAGGAGCACAGAGAGAGGGTAGCAATGTGAAGGTGACGACTCTCTGTAAACTGGCATGGATTTGTCCGGACGGTTGTAGATTGTTTTCTGTTGGGCTATCTGGATGTCCATCTCTTCCAATAGGAGGATAATATCTGGGCTGTCTTGTCTCTCACACAATGCAGTACATTCTCGGTTCCTCCTCGGGTCGGGAATTTCACACGCTTGACCAAGGGAGTGCCTGATTATCAGACTTACTGTACTTGTTTATGCAGGAAAAGCGCGACTGACTTTATGTACGTGTGTGTTAGAAATTCTGTTCACTTGCAAGACACCCACCACAAAATGGACAATTGCGTGGCACCACAAAGTTGACAATTGCGCAAATAAACACATTTGTGATATTTGTCTGATATTTATCTTGCGTTTGTCATTTCAGTTCTGCGCCCGTGTGTGCGCCTGCTGCCTGGGATTTGCCATCGTGGGCCATTACGTTCCAGGCATTATGATTGCGTACATCATCGGTGAGACCCTTATTTACCCCACAGTAACCATCTGCAGAGCTTGTTACACTGAGGCACCAGTGAGTGCACGGCCCAATATTATCACTTTTTTGTTGCATGAGGAATTCAGCAATTTATACACAATATAAACAAATAAAAACATTTAACGCCGCGCACACATTTTAGTCTATTAGGAAGCACGGGAAACCATAGGCAAGTTGCAAGGAAGCAAGAAGCAATGCCAACAGTTTCCCAAGCTCTTCGGCCATATACTGAGATGCGCTGACCAACTACATGAGTGGGTTATTCTACATTCCATTGTTATGCTCATGAAATATACATTGCATAGAAAACGTGTTATGTCGTGGGAACATGTGACCACATCCAACGACTGGAGATGTTTCATTCACCACGATTTAAAATTATTAATTTTGAAATTCCATGGTGACAACTCTTGAGATCATGAGTGGGCTAATTGCATCCTGCATGGTGTCCGGCACAAACCAAGATGACATGCATTAAGATAAGATGCCGTAAAGGGTCGGCATGGCTCATTAATCCACTTCGTGGTGGGCAGCAGTAACTCATCGTACCAGTGCTGATCATTGCGCAACCTTGGGTGTGCAGGTGAGAGTGCCGCAGGTGAGAGTGTGCGCGCAGGCACGGAGCCCGCTGCGTCCAAAACATCCGCTCTTCACTCTCCTTCCTCATGCTCTGCCACGTCTTTTGAGATTTGAATATTTGATGCAGTGTTTGCATAGCTCGGGTTTATTTTGTTAACTCATAATGGGTCTCTGAACGGTTTAACAGTTGCTTTATGTGCTTAAATAAGTTTGTCATGGCTCGATGTACGTCAATTGCACTCCATAACTGTTCTTTCAGTGTAACCGTGTTGAGTGTTCTTGCTCTTTCCTGTACGTTTTGCCTTCCACATTGGAGGCATTATCAGGCTTTTGAATGAGGTTTTTTTTTCTTCTGTTGCTGTAAATATACCCTATCCATTAATTATATGGCTTATTTCATACAAGGTTCTGCACACCAATGTAGTTAGCACTAAATGTATGGTGTAGTACACCATTTAGTTAGTTAGTTCATTATTACCATTCGTTGCGGCTCTTATACCAGTCTCGTGAGCCAGTTAACCTTTATGCCGTCATGGATTCCACATTGCAGCTGAGTGTCAACCCGGACATTGAAGACTCACATTCCCGATGCATAGCCAAACGTTTGTTGCTTTGCTCATAACACTGCATATCGAAGCTGGTCCAGACTTTGCTTGTACGGGCAGTCGACGATTTACTAACTTCTGACTTATGAATGCATTTAATTAGAATCGAGTTCTCATAACTGCAGTATACAGGATAATGCCAATTATTGTGTTCCTATATTAGCTTTCATAAACTATACATAGCTACAACATTACAAATAATATACAAATCCTGAAAATATGTAGTGCACTGCTGCTTTGTATACAACATAGTACAACATAATATTAAATACTGTATTGGGTTCCGATTTGTGAACAAATCAGCTTACACATGGACCTCAGGAACAGAGCCCAGTTGTAAACAGGGAACTGCCTGTACTAAATCATTTCAGACGTGCGCTGCCAGAAGGCCATAAGGACGATGGGTTGTGTGGAAAATTCCATAACTTGTTGATGTGGACAGCAGAATATGTGAAGGTAGAGGCAGAGCATATTTTTGTTGCTTCTATTTTATGCTCCACACCAAAGTGAATAATGATTTTGTGTTATACATTTTATTCTTCAATTTTCTTTTGTCCTCACAAATCCCAATGCTAGTGTTTACTGCTTGAGGTGCATTATGCAAAATTAGGTGGAATTCACCCAGACCTCATTATCCGCGAGGGATCCGTTCCAGAAGCCTTAGCGGATTTCATATTTCGCGAATAGCCCCATGACCTTCACATTCCTACTCATTCGCCTCAAATATTGCACTAAAAACGTGACTAAACACACGCTGTGTATTACAGGAAACCCTAAAACAATAGCAATACTCACGAACTCCTAAAGACCGGTAGTGTCTACCAGTTCGAGTGGAGTCTTCCTCACAAAATACAGTAGACCGGTCTCAAAATAGAACGAATATTCAGAGCGCGATACAAATCCCGAGAGAGCAGCTTTTCGAAGCAATCATCAAATTATATTTATCATTCTGTTTTTCAATTGCATAGCTATATTATTCATTATTATATAGCATAATTAAATTAAACTTAATTCAAGTGTAGCAAAGTACTTTGCCTAAATGTAACAAGAGAGAAAACATGGATAAACTTTTGAAAATGGAGAAAATATGATGATTAATGAGGACCAGGGATAGGGCGGCGCGGTGGCCCAGTGGTTAGCGCTGACGCCTCACAGCAAGAAGGTCCTGGGTTCGAATCTCTCGGCTCGGGTGCCTTTCTGTGTGGAGTTTGCATGCTCTCCCCGTGTCCGCGTGGGTTTTCGCCGGGTACTCCGGTTTCCTCCCACAGTCCAAAAGCATGCTCCTGGATAGGTTGATTGGCTCGCAGACTAAAATTGTCCCGCAATGCCCGGCGATGGACTGACGTCCCGTCGTCGGGTGTATTCCTGCCTTACGCCCTGTGTTTCCGGGATAGGCTCCGGCTCACCGTGACCCTATACAGGATTAAGCGGTTTCAGATAATGAGATGAGATGAGAGGACCAGGGATTAGGAGTTTTTCTCCCTGGGGGATATTTTAATTGCAGGAAGAGGAGTTGATGCGGCAGTCATAGCGAGAGTAAGACAAGGCTGGTGTAAATTTTGTGAATTATCACCTATTATGACGAGAAAGAAATTCAACTTAAGCAATAAGGCAACGTGTATTTAGCATGTGTTCACAGTGTAATGATATGTGGAGAATAAATGTGGCCTATGAAAATAGATATTGAAAATATTGGAAAGAATAGACATGAGAATGATCAAATAGATACACAGTTTCCTTGAAAGACAAGAAAAGCAGTGTGAAATTAAGAAAGCATGTAGGGATAGAGAAAATAATGGATGTGTTACGAAAGAGTTAATTGAGATGGGTAGCTCATGATGAAAGGAAAGAAAATTATAATTGGGTCAAAGCTTGCATTATGTCTAAAGTGGAAGGAGGAAAGTTGGTAGAGGTAGGCCAATCAAAACGTGGACAAAGACGGTGAAATCTGACCTTAAGAAAAATGGTTTAATGAGAGAGGATGCAAAGGAGAGGAAAAAAGTAGAAAGAAAAAGCATCCGTGATAATGGCATACCCCGATAAAAATTGGGAAAAACGCCTTCATGATGAGGATGCTCATTTAGCAGATGCCCTTATCCATATGACTAACACAGGGACGCCGCAAGCACCCCTGGGCTCCCTGCCAGTGGATGACGGCGCGCTGTATATGTGAGTGCAGTGGTGAGCGTGCTGCTGTGGCCACTCGTCGTCTACCATGAGCTCATACAGAAGATGTACAACCGCATTGAACCCGTACTCATGAAGCTGGACTACAGCATGCGCGGGGGCATGCTGGGCCGCAGCCACGAGCAGCGCCGTGAGTCTCGCTGCTGTCCCCGGGTTGCCCCTGTGCTGTTTGCTGTTTGCAGTGCCGTGCGCCACCCGTGCCCGTGCCCCTGCCCCATGGGTCTCGTATTGTGCAGGGTGGTATGTGGGTAACACTTGTGCCTCACAGCAAGACGTTCTGGGTTCAATTTACACTGCAGGCAGGCGTAGAATTGGACACAAACATATGGGAACGCCATTCCCAGAGTGAAAATTCCAGAGGGAACATATTAGGCTTCATGAGCTTGACTTTGGAATGGTTATTTTGTCTCTCTGAAGTTACAAATGCAGGGAATGCATTCTCATAAGCTCAAAGTGTTTTGGAGGAAGACCACTAGACACCAGCAATAAAGTTCTGAGGAGGACAGTCCCTCATCCTTATGAGCAACCCCCCCTCTCCCAATATCACCATCATTATCATTATATTTAATGTAAAGAAAATATTTTTCTACATTACATTATTAATATTAAAGCAGTATGTTCTTAAAAGGTTCCAAATGTTATCGTGTTTATATTTACGATTTTTATTAAATGCATAAGATGCGTAGTTACACATCTAGTTGTGTAACCATGATCATGGAACCTAACCCCCATTTCCCGACAAGCCAACCACGGTTTTACCAGCCCCAGGTAGTTTTCAGGAATGTCACCCCTATGGTGGCGAATGAATGCTCATATAATAATCACAATTATATAAATATGGTAAATAACATGGTTATCTGTACTTTTGGTTTGCAATGTCTGCAGGCAAAGGTGTGCGGAAAGAAAAGACCGAAGGAAATGAGCCCACGGCCGAGACGGATAGCGACAGTGAGGGAGAGTTGTCCACTTACTGCGGAAAGGTACCCGCCTCTCACCACAGCCGTATCACCCCACTAAACAAGCATGGCCAGGCTCTGGCTCTAATCTGGGGCCAATTTGGGTGATTTCATTCCATTCGTATCACGTAATGTCATATTACTCTACAGGCAGTCCCAGACTTAGGAACATCCCACTTACAAATGCTCCTAATTTCAAAAAAATCCCCCATAAAATACTATTAATTGCAATATACCGCATGCAGTATACAGTACAACATTCAATATTGTGGTCTGCCTTTAGGTTTTATAATCTATACATATCTACAACAGTACTAATAATGTCAAAATCCTGAAAGTATCGAGTGCATTTTTGCTTTGTATACAGTACAGTATAACAATACACACTCTATTGTATTGTGACGTGTATAAAAAATGACTTATGAACAGAACTCAGGAACAGAAGTAATTCATAATGCGAGGACTACTGTTGTAACGACCTGAAAGCAACATCCTCAGGAGAGGCCTGTTGAGACTCGACGAGTTTGATGGTTTCCCGCCACTTTCGGGTTGCTTTCCACCACTGGTTCCCATTGGTAACAGCGTACGCAGTGGAAGAAGGGCTAATTGCCCCTCAAGAGTCACAGGTCACGTGTGTCCCCATGTCTGTGCGTGGGTCCCAGGTGGACATGAAACGCACGGCGCTCGCTTTCTCCATCACCGACACGGAGCTGTCCGACGAGGAGGCCTCCATCCTTGAGAGCGAGGGGTTTAGCATCTCGCGGGGGAACACGCCACCGCCGCCACCGCCCGCTGCCACCAGGCACCGCCATGATGGTGGGCTCCCTTGCACCACTTCTCACACCGAGCACACTGGCCCAGTCGCTCCCACCACAACTTAAGTTATACGTTTAATATTAGTCACAATTTTTACATGGCGTGTTTTTTCATTCAGTGTTGAAGATGTTCAAAGAGAGAATGACTCAGAGGCGTGATGAAACCGCAGTAAGCCAGGGAGGGGGTCGTTATGCAGTTAGCCAGCGCCAATATTTACCAGACACTGCATCTGCGATATTATTATATTATCTGACAATTAATCAGCGTTCATTACGAATGGGGGTAAACTGAAGAACCTGGAGGAAACCCGATGCAGAACATGGGGAGAACACACACATTTCACATGGAAATGTTCCAGAAATTGGAATCGAACTTCGAACTACCTTTGGCAGGCCCTTCTTTCCGTGAGGCAGAGATGTTACCATTGCACTACCATCCTACCGCTCAATCTACGAAATATGTTGTCACATCTGGGTAGCAGATTGGCACAGTGGTCACACCTGTGTCTCACTCAGCACACAGGGCCTGGGTTCTGTTATCAACCCAGGCACATTTCTATGTGAAGGTTGCATGTTATCCCCCTGTTCTGCATAGAATGTATCAGGCTTTACCAATTTACTCTCGTGACTAACTTTAAAATGTATAATGTAACATTGTATTTTTTGACACTCAAAATCGTGCACCCAACAAAGATCCTCATGAAAAAGATTCTGAGTGTGATTTCCATGGCTATACACATGTCATATTAATAACGTTACCATCGTTATTAATAATGTGCTGCCTTTAAGACTAATTCTCTGTTTAATGTCCTGCAAAGATTGTGATCTGCAAAACAACCTGGAGGACTCCCTCCAATTCCGGGGAACGGGGCAGCAAAGATGCTTCGTGGAATTGGCGTGTGGAGCCCATTGCACCCACACCATGGGTGTAGCTGAGACTATTGCGGGCGAACGCCTTGGGGAAACGCCGCCCACACCCACCCTCCTCTTCGTTGACACCCATTTCAACGAGCGAGTCTCCGATGCCACCACCAATTCCCCGTCTCCGCTGGTGGCCATCGAAGAACTGGGTGAAACCTTGGCCAAGGAGATCCTACAATTCATGGAGCCCACGGGAATGACAGTGGTGGCCGCATCCCCTGAAATGAAGGAACCCACCAGGAAAATCGCAGGAAGCATAGGAAGTGTGAGTAGCAACAGGACGGCACTGGGATGTGCCGCTGGTGCTGCCCAAGTAAGAAGCAGTACAATAATGGGAAGCAGTGACGAAGCAAAGAGCACCAGGCCTCAGAGCCATGCCAGTGTATGCGACGCTGAAGACACAAGTGATGCCACTTCATGTGGCGACGTGGGACAAGAAAGCCCGATGGGAAGTGGTGTCGTGAGGGATGAGGGCGAAGCCAGAGGTGACATCGTCGTCGCAGGCGGTACCCAATCCGCAAGCCACGTCACACTGCCGATAGGTGGTTGTGAACAAGGAAGCGAGGACGGTAGTGCATGCTGCAGCACCGTGGTGGCGGCGGCAAAGAGCAGCGGCGATGAGGCTGGGAGCGGAACGGGAGTGGAGGTGGGCGCCAGGTCACAGAGTGGCCAAAGAGTCAGCGGTGGTTGCGAGGTGGGCATCCTTGCAGCACCCATTTCCACGGACCCAGAGGGGGACGACTTTGAGTTGGTGGACGAGGCCGAGGTAGAGCAGCTGGGAGCCGAGATGCGGTCATCGGAGAGAAGCGCGGACGCTCCCGGCAGTGTCGGATTCTTCTCCAGCTTGCTCGGGTGACAGCGACTGCATGACCCAGCCATCACATCTCTGCGGTTATGTATTTTCCTGTGAATCTCTGTGTTCATAATTCACTTTCTCGCTCATTCTTTTGTACCTCATACATTACAGATCACAGTTGACTTGACTCACGGCAAGGAAGATCACAAGGATATTGCCAGGTCTCTAAAATATCAAACTTTTAGTTTACAAAGGTACGTTCATTGAAGCAGAATTAGAAAACTAATTTTGCTGATAACCCCTTGCGGCATTTAAAAATCTCTTCGAAATTCCTTCTCTGCCAGAGCTTCTCATGCAGTTGTGACTGTGGCATATACTGCGCAGTAATTTTTAGAGATTAAATATTTTCTCACACAGATCGTGCATCTCTATAGTTGTCTTCACGAATAGGAAAACCACTTACGTCAAAAAATGTCCAAGTGACGTAATTAAGACGTTGAAAGTAATGGCACACCATGACGTTAATATTTGTAACAATTTACCTGTGTGTCATGGAGCCCTGAATAGCCAAGCGAGAGCCTCAAGTCTCGAGATCTGCACTCAGAAGCTTACAGTTTTTTTATGAATATGGGTACCTTTTTGCCAGTACAACGATTTAAAAAGAAAAAAGGTTTTACCATTTCTGGCAATAAAACAGGTATGACTGTCTTAAAATACTACATATACAGCTTTCACAATGTTTCAAGTCTGCAAAAAACCACACACACTTGCAGCAAAATATGGAAACAAGATGCCTTTATAATATATGCATTTTCCTTGAAACTGGTGACCCACAACAGATGGTTTACTTTATTATTCAGTCTCACCAGTATTAGCCAAGTGTTTCCAAAAGGCAAACAGTTCAGGGCAATGCAAATTTCAATGCATTAGAGCCTTGGGTGGAACTGTTAAATCTGTAGGTAACTTTTTGCCCGTACAACAATCTAACGCTGGTGAGACTAGGTGTCACAATCACGAGCTTGACTATGGATATGTGTGCATGTGTGTTGGGTAAATAAAGTGTTTGTGAGATTGAATGGAACGATTAGAGTGAGTGAAATTGGACGACTACTGCATATTTGGTTGTGTGGCTAGAGATGGGCTGGGCAGAGCATGTGACAGCGACTTTGCAAGGGGAACAAGAAAACTCTGGCTAAGGGGCAGAGCAAAGGAAACGAGAAGGTTCGAGAATTTGGGAAAGGGAAGAGACTGAGTGAGGAAGAGATGGAGTGGGGAAGGTAAGAGGGGGATATGGCATGGTCTGGGAGTCAAATAAGGAAAATTATAGGAGAAAAAACAAAAAACTGCTATCAGTCCGCCATAACAGTAGGTGTTAGATTAGTGGTAGACCTACCACATGTAGGGAGCACAGACTCGAGACCACTCGACCCGCAAGCACCGCCGTTCAGCCCCAGCACAGAGGGATCTTGCCACGTGGCCGGCAACCCCAAACACGTGGATCACCACCATAGCACTGCACGACTCCGGCGCAAGCAGCTGCGTCTCACCGCCTCGAGACCGAGCTTGGCACACCTCGCTAGCTCGGCTCAAGAACCTATTGAAGAACCAGTGCAGGCAACCTCATCTCACCAGCTTGAGAGCAGCTTGAGGTGCATCACTGGCTCGGCTCACAACCTGGCTCGGTTCGGGCAAGCTACCTCGTCTTCACATTGTCACAAGGACCATCTTTGTTCATCACATTGTCACCAGGACCAGCTCTGTTTATGACACCAGTGCAACACCAGCCCGAGCTATCTTGTCATGGTCAAGTCGACATGAGTTGGACTGTCACGAGTATATGCACACATATGGACTTGAATGATAAGGACCCTCTTGAGTTGGCCACATAGACGCACGTTGCTGTAGGATTGATGCCCGCACGCACCCCTGTTTGAATGCTTTATTGAGTGTTAATTGGTTGTGTATTTGGGTGGGGCACGAGCAGTGTGTGATCGACAGGGTCGACTGGGCACCGAGATATGTTGGATTTCTTATGGTTCTGGGTGTGTTATGATTTTGCCATTGCTATAGAGATTGATTATCGAATAGTTAAATACGTGCTTTTTTTCTCTAGTCTTGGCCTGAGTGCTAGTTTTCTGGGTGTCTGACAGCATCCGACTCCCCGCAAGGCACCAACCTCTCAGTCGCCTATTTCCCGAGCAGAAGCTCCAAATGTTGAGCCCAGAGTTCACAACTCCCAGCCATCCATGATATGTCGATGTGCTGATGATGGAACCGCGTGTTGGTGATTATGCACCAATGGGCTGCATATAAATATAGCAGCCTCCTACCGTTGTTCTAGAGGTGATCTGGCTCATGCCTTCCAATCGCTAACCCAGGTGTCTGCATTCTGATCCACTCGGGAATTAAAGTCACCTAGCAGGATGACCCTATCCCGAGGGCCCACTTTAGCCAACACATGGGACAGGAGGTCATAGACATCTGACTCATCAGCCTTGCCAGCATCCATCCACTGATGTTCATATTCAGTGGGGGTGTTAACCACCACCACCTACCCCTCGCCTCCCATTAATAGGGAGATAAGCCCACCGTAGCATGGGACTCTCAGGTTACCACATCTCACCACCACGTTCCCATGCCCCCTTCATTATTTTCTTTAGAAGAAGAACCACTCCCTGCTTGGCAGCTTCCTGGCCTAAGTGGAAGATTGTCCACCCTTCCTGATAATTGGAGCCAGAATCAGTCCAGCTGACCTCCTGTATGCCGCAGAGGTCCACGCAGTACCGGTCCAGCTCCCGACAGAGGACTGGCCACCTATCCTCCGCAACGAGCGTTTGAACACTCCAGGTGGTCACACGCAGCAGCGTTTTCTTGTTTCTCGAGGAACCCCGGGAGTGGGTATTCAGTCTCCTGGCTCTGCCAAATAGGAGACGTCATAAACGCTTGTCCCCCCGGGGCCTCTAGCGCAAGCTTGAGTTTTTCTTTATCTTTATATGGTGGAGTGGTAATTATAATTGCGGGTAGGGGGGGGGATTACTAGCCCCCCGCACCCGTCGAGAGCCCGCTTGGCCGCTGTAGAGGCTCTTGAGAGCAGCCGCCAAGCATTACCGATTGGCACCACGGGGATGAAGGGGATTATTTTGCCGGCCACCACCTGCAACAATTTCAGGGCTCGTGTCGGGATACAGTAGTGACTCACAATTTGGAGTATTGTTCTGAGGTTGGTGCATGGAGTATTTAGAGCGAGTTGAGCCACCAAAAACTCAAAAAAATGGAGGCAAACATTCTGTGTATGGGTCAATAATTTTGTTACAAAGGAGATGCATTGCAGACCTTTAAGAAATAGAATATGGATAGAGAGATAAAAATGAGAAGGAGCGACAGAGAGACGAGAGCAGAAGAGAGGGAACAGCAACGATAGAAAGAATTGAAGCTGAGACTAGACTAACACTGGAGAGGTGAAAATTATCAAGCCCGTAGAGGGTCGCACGGGAACTAGCACAGAAGGCGGACCTTATAGTCAAGGTATGGGAAAAGATCACTAGAGAGGGAGAGAGAAGCGATTTGAAAGGGCTCTGCACTGCCATCTCTCCCTATACCCCCTCTCGCTCTCCGCTCAGCAAGATCCGGTAGTCTGGTCGCACCACACTTCCACTGCGGGTTCCAAGGCTCGCTGCTTCACTGCACTGACGCCATCATGGTGGAATGACATTGCAATAGAGATCAGGACCACAGAGTCACTCATTTAGTAAAATGCTCAAGCCACATCTCTTCAACCATTATCTACATGTCTGACACCTGCTGGGCTACCGGTATTATGTACGTTTCTGTTTATTGTTTATTTGATATGTATTGGTGCGTGGGAGTAAAACGCCGATTATCATTGGTAAATCTAAATGATTATAAAGTATATGCTAGTTAACGCTCAAAGTCCTTTACATACATATAAAAAGGATTTAACAACAATACAAAATGCCTACCAACTGAACACAATGGGATGGTATTGCAATTACGCTGAAGCTTGTCAGGCCTATGTAGTGGCCAGGCTTATGCAGTGGCCAAGCATGCGTTTACAAACATAGAGACACGAGTACACAAGCCGTATAAGAAGTTATAAAACGTGGCTTTAATTCAGCACCCCTAAAATGCGATTTACATACCGTATTACAATTGAAAAAAAAAACGTGCATGCTACATCTGCTGCCGGACACAAACTACCAAAACAATGCAAAGTTCACTCGAGAATTTTAACAGCGTCCGCTGTACTTAAATGTTAGTCTTGCCACACTAACGATTACTCATTTATTTACAGGCGTAAACAAAACAGGCGCTCATCGTGAGCATACACACAGAACGGTGACACTGTAATGCTGTAGCGACACATTATCCCGGCGAAGAGGCCGAGGCGAAAGCTGCAAGTGGCCCATGTGACCGGCACCGTGGACGTAGGCACCATGTGGCTGACACCGTGTGCACCACGTTCGCGTGGTCGTCCCTACCCCAGGCACGCGTGATCGCTAGGTCGCCCCACTCAGCTGCAGGTGGCATCGGGTCGAATCTGAGCCAGTAGACTGATACGAGAAGTGCTACCAAACTAAGGATACCAGTGCAATCAAACAAATGAACACTCACACAGTAATCTCTTCAATGTGGTTCACACATCAGACACCACCACAAACTGCCTCTAAATATTATTAAAATACTTGTAACACTCTTTAATGATCATCGGTGAAAGATTCGGTTAAAGTACTCGTTGTTTTTAATTACGACAACCTTAAATGCATACAATTAATGCTGTCCAGTCCAGAAAGAGTTATCTTGCATCAAACACTATCTTACAATATGTTAAATCATATTGTGGCTTGCATAAATCCCTCTAATGGTAACAAACTCTGTTCGTTCTTACGTGTGAAATAATGATTACATCACTGTATTGGGTGTTTTTCAAATCGAATGTTTAAAATTGAAGTTAATTTCAATTATATGGCCGATTAACTGTGACGGGGACCACCGAGGACAGTTATCACTTTTGAATGGGAGGCAGCATAACCACCATAAAATAGGAAGAGCTTAAAATATATAAATACTGTATGTATACATGTTCGTCCTTGTAACACTACCACTACAGATAACGGTGTCACAGCATCCCTAACGTCTGCAATTCAGTAGTCTGCAAAGCTCATAGACCGGGAGTCGGCAACATACAGCACGTGTACCATGAGTTGCACGTGAAATGATTTGAGTAGCACGTATAATGAAGGTCTGACGGCAAATAAACGTAAGTAGAAGAAAACTAGATCAAAACTTAAAAACTATGCTTGACTACTCTCAATCTCTACATTATTATACTAAATGAGAGCTCTTTGACGAAGAAAATTGGTTTAGTTATTACATTACTTTCACGGTCAAGACCTGCATTTTAATTAATTACTACTGAAGCTACCAACATTTCAGTAGGACCTGCTGACATTGAAAGAGTATTAATGGTAGCACAGAGATCCATAAATAAAAGTGAATAAGTTAACTCTTGGCACGACACTTTTGAAAGGTTGCCGACGCCTACCATAACCCATGCCCACATCAACACCTTGGAAAAAAACACTTAGGATCACGCGGTACCAGCCGAGAGACTGCAAAAACTAGGGATGGGCGCCTCAACGCGCGCAAAGATACGATCGCTAGCTAGCTCCTGGGCTGGCACCCACTAGCTTCCAGCCGTCGTAAAAACGAACTTTAATAGAGGAGTGTACTGCACACTACAAACCATTATTATGCTTGTATACGCAGGAAAGTCTCGTTGAGTCTAAAGACTCTTTTATCAGGAGGGCTCTGCCAGGTTTTCACAGCAGGGGCGATGTTGCTGCTGTCTGCAGTAATGCCAGTTAACTAATTTGTCGGTGATTTTTCAGGATTGGTATATTTGCCCAATACCAATTATACAGTTTGATTTTATAGTTCGAGGAGAAAACTGGAAGACCTAAAGCCCTGAGGACACCCATGCAAATCAGAGGCAGAACATGATCCACACAGCTATATTTCCCAGTCGGGAACAAAACCCAGGTCCTGCTTGATGTGACAACTCTTACCACTGCACCTCCATACTGCCGTATACATTTCTTTCCCACGCACATGACCAATTTGGTGTCACATATTCCACATTGTTGTGAGCATTATTGTCTCTGGATTGACCAAACGTGTTGCACCAACATAGAATCTAAAAGGGCTTTGAGCCAACATCAATCACAATACTACCTCAGAATAGGAAATGCGAACATCCCATATGCTAGTGTTGTTTAGAAAATACAAATGTAAGCAATAACAATTATTTTAAAAGACATAACAAAACTTCACAGGCAAATATGTAGATAACTATTGACATAAATACTACACGCATTACTATGTGCTGTGCTACAAATGCTACATATAAGCAATGAGTTGTACAAAAGGGCAGACAATATTATACACTTAGGCACAGAGGCTGTTGTGTGTTTAAATGACTCATTTGTCAATGTAAAGTCTTCTGTGTAAATGTGGTGTACATGTACACGTGTGTGCGTTATACTATGAGCAGTGCATGCATTTACACCAACGACCGCGGTGGCATTGCACTTAGCTGATATGATCCAAATGTTCATCCGGTCTTCACTAACTTCACCAACTCAGTGACTTCAGTGTAATGAATATTCGAAACTGATGAATTACTTGAGCTGCAACGGCTCGTTTTACGATTTAACAGTTAATCAAGGACTCTTAGCAGCGCACATCACGTGGCACTGTTATTGGCGCATTTGAGAACTCTACAATAGTTTGGCCTCCACGGTATCGAAACAATTGCACACGGGGCAAGATGCGACGGTGCTCGAGACACGGGAGCGACACGTGGCCACGTGGCGTGTGCGCGCGCAAAGAAACTCTTGAGCCGCTGAGATACAGCAAATGAGTTGTCATGTGAGGAGAGGCCCAGTCGGCGAGCTAGGTGCTTGCAGGTGGGTGAGAGGAGCAGAATATCGGTGTTGGAAGTGAAGGCTTGGATATCGGCAATGGACATTTTTCGAGAACCTATGGTTTTATTTAGGCGACACGGTGAACCTGAAGAGAGGTGCGAAATCGGCGGTGGTGGGTGACGGTGACATGCGCAGGGCATGAGTTTCGGGAGCTCTCATCCCAACTTCTACAGCGGCCTCTCTGACGTTGAAGGAAAGCGTTCATGTAACTGTGAGAGGCATCGTCCGGGAGTGAGACGTGATCAATGACGGGGAAGTGCGAATCACTGTTCATAAGAAAATTGTGGATGTGCGAGTCACCAAGAAAAGCACGAGGTGAGAAACAGGGTTAGTGTGGAGGCAATAGCTGATAAGGTGATGACAAATAGGCTAAAGTGCTTTTGGGGCAAGTGGAGCGGAAAGCGGAGGACGATTTGGTATATTATGCAGTAGTAACACCGGCACTTCACAGGAAGTCCTACCTAAGGCAGTTCCATACCTGTGTATTTTTATGTGTGGAGTTTGTGTGTTCTCCCTCTGTTCTGCGTGGGTTTCCTTCCACAGCTAAAACACTCATTAAATGATCAATAACGTCATATATAGGATGCAGTGTGTGGCAAGAGTTGGCGCCGGCAAACTGCGTGGCTGACGTCTCGTCTCCCCACCTCTCTGTGGTTTCCTCACGCCTCTGAGTCGTTCTCTCTTTGAATGAATACCTTTGAAATTGATTATGTGCACGATCTAAATTGCATTTAAAAAGAGCGATCGGTGATGGAGGTGGGGGAACGAGGCCCCCAGAGGTTGGGAGAGATGCAGGTGGAGATGGTGAAGGATGACCCAAAAATAATGGGTCGTGCGCACGAGGCAGCCCAGGCTCGAAATAAGTGGAGGAAGGGGATTTATGTAGTGTATTGTGTAGTGAAAAGATAGGTGGACAGACATTTTGGGAGAAACATTATACCAGACGTGTGTGTATGCTTAACCCCGACAAGAAGGTCAAAGATACAAGTGGTAATTTTTGGTTTCATTGACTCCACACATTGCTAAGTATGACATTTTGGGTCAGTGGAAACATGACAAGTACCAAATGTTGCTCAATACTCATACCTCGTTAATCCGCGAGGGACCATAAACCTTGGCGGATGCAAATTTAGCGAATGCACCACAACCTCAAACGACCCATTGGTCCTAAATATTGCACTAAAAATTATGAATAACCACAGACTGCATAAGCCAAGAAAAGTTGAAACAAATGATAATCAAACGTGTGACACTACAAATGCCTTACCCACGACGGTAGTCTTGCTAACCCGGTAGGGATTTCTCGTCGAGGTAGAGCCTACATTCGGGATGACTGCCGAAATCGAGTTAGGAAGAAACCAATCGGTAGATATTATCGGTGGTGCTGCGAGTTTGGGTCTGCGGGCATTTGCCCTCGTCGCTTCCCCACTGTAAGGAAGCGCCTGCCTGCAAACGTATGTGAGGGATGCGCGGATGCCTGTGAAATTTAGCTTAAACGGACTCGCGAATTGCAAGTTTGGGGATAACGAGATATGGGTGTAATCTGGCATGTAAATGACTTATTATTGGAAATGGATAAAGCTCCATTTCTTTGATGTGAACGATTGATGATGGGCGTTTGGGTGATGATGGGCGTTGGGTGAGGACGGGCCGGCAGCAGCAAGAGTGTTACTCTGCACGGCGCATTCACTGTATACTCGCGACACAGAGGAATAAATGCAGAAATGTGTAATCAATTAATTAGTGCAGTACTAAAAAATACGATGAACAAGAAAATATGGATGGACTCCATTTTTTGGGTTAGGTCACATAAAAAATGTGTCGTAAACCCTCGACACCCAATAACAGGCAATAAGTAAAGTTTGTCAACATGAACAAAACGTGCCAACTCTTCACAATCTCAACACACCGGTGTGTTGGAGAACAAACTCACAGCATTTATAAATGAACGAGTTCACCTCAGAATCTGAAGCAAACTTGTCGCGAGTAGGTACGGGTTGCCTGATGATGCTGATTGCAATCATCAGCAAAACGTCACGAAAGCCTTCAAATAAAGATATATAAATTGGCAACACAGGAATGACGTGCTCATGGGAATTAAGAATGTGGACCAAACAACTGACAGGAGCGAATTTCTCTCCATAACTGTTCTTTTGGGATAGCCATGCCGAAAGAACAGCTATGGAGAGCAATTCTCATACATCAAGTCGTGAAACCGTACACAATTTAATTCACATGAGCATCGAGTTCACTTTGATATTTTTGCACACGCAGAAAGGTTTGAGCCCTTTCGGAAGCCAAATAGCTCGGTGAACTCGACCGCAGGTGCAGTGACCACTATTCCACCTGAATGCTAACCTCCTTGTAGTGTATTGGGGTTGCGCTACGATAGAAGCACATACAGCGTGGCCGCACTTGTCAAGTCCTCGACATGCATATGAGTACAACCGTAGGCCACTCACCAGCCACAAAAAAACAAATGTTACATTTTAATTGTTAGTGTAGAGAGTTAAAATGGCTCATCCAAAAACGTGGAGGAATATTTTTTTGTATCACTCACTGTTTCTTCGTGTCCCTGCAAGAAAACCCAATATACAACTCCTGAAAACAATCACAGTGGACGAAGAATAAGAAAGAAAACTAATAAAATGTATTGATGTAGGGGGAGGGAATAAAATAATATTGAGAAATAAATAATTTTAATTAGTTATAAATCAAAAACCTCAAGACTACACGGATTCAATGTTTGACATGTGTATGTGCTTTGTCCTTGAGGGCTTCCTGTGCTGGCTGAGAAAGGTTCATGTGGTCCTTGTCAGTGCACCACACAAAGCCAAGGCACCCACTTTGCAGATAGAAAAATTCTTTATCTCTACAAACATATCCTCATTAACGAGGTATAAAAAAAGGAATAAAATTAGAACAGTTGGGCTCAAACGACAGCCACTTGTCTCTCCAAATGCTGGTATGTCGGAGAAACTGGGTGAGACCACTTGGGTCTGTCGAAATATTGTCCGGACGGCTGGCGTCCTGCACACCATGGTGTTCCCGAGGCTCACCACCTCATGTCTCCACAGCAGCTGACTCGTGCTGACAGGTCATTCATGTGACTGCCGATGCAGAGACAGCTCACATGATGGCTCACCTCTGACGCATGTAAGCCGACTGCACCAACAAATGTGTATCGAAAAGGAGGCGGAAATGTCTTAACGGGGTACAACACGTGGAATGTTGGGTTTTCAAGTCAATTAACCACATACGAGCCTCGACCAGGCTCAGCCCTGTAGCAGCCCATGAGGTTGAGAGCAAACCCAAGGGCCCACTTGAGATCTGCCCTGACGGACGCCATCATTAACTTGAGGGACCGAGGCTTGGTTCGCTGGCGGCTACCGGGTGATGCCGTTGGAGGGATGGTCAGGCGGGCCACGTGGCTCCAGGGAGTCTGGGTCCCTCTTGCTCGGATCGAGCAGTGAGGAGGCGAGCGAGGAGAGGGCGTTCGCAAACGCATCCACCACCTGCAGGAGGGGCAACATCACACGCACACCGATCGTTATTCAAAACAAGATCACTCCAGTAGGGTTTACGACACTTTATTTCTACGTGACTCTACCCAAAAAGAACTTTATTTCGGAAGATCACGGCACTCTATTACAATAGAAAATAACATACAATCGCAATACAGACAATCCCGAGCGTCCGACTTATGAACATTCCTACTTACGAACGAGCTCCCACAAAATGCTATTAATTGTAGTATACTGTATATTGCATGCAGTATACGATAAAAAAATTAAATGCTGTATTCCGACTTTAGGTTTTATAAACTCGACACATCTACAACAGTACAAATGTTGAAAGCCTGAAAGCATCGAGTGCATCACTGCCTCATATACAGTAATAATAATAATCATTGCACTTCTACAGTGCTTTTCACCCGAAAGACAAAAAGCGCTGCACAGAGCTTTGGAAAGAACGGCATGTCAGCAACAACACAATCATAAGTTGAAGAGTTTTTACATCTTTGTTTGGAACTGATTTAACCCATCATACATCCAGGTTCATTTTGTTTAAAGTCAGCATTACTCTATGAAGAGTTTTGGCCCTACCAAAAAAAATCTTAAGTGGCTCCGAGTCAACAACATTTTAACTTTAACTTGAACTCAGTTGTCATCACACATTAATAGGACTCCTATGCATTAACTTACAGCACTGTATACCATTAAATATACTGTGTTCTGACTCATGAACAAAATGATTTATGAATGGAACTCAGGAAGAGAACCGTTCATAACCTGGTGACTGCCTGTAGTCAAAATCAAAAAATTTTGAAATGTTTAATCGAGTAAAAAGAGGATTGTTCGAAATGATGGTTCACGGTATGTGATATTGAAAAAAATCTAATTATAAGGATTTTCTATTTTATCTTCTGCAAGAATATTATTTTTTAGATAGACTTGATACATGAAGGATAAATCCCTGCTGAAACTATGGCAGAGCTACGGGAATCCCATGACAGTCAACTAGAGCAGTTGTAGCTTACATTATGACAGTACATCATATATTTATTCTATATTCATGCCTTACGTAATCTCATTGCTTCTATTTCAGAAGAATCCTGCCAAGAATGAGCATTAGGATGAGACTTCTCTGTGTGCATTCCTACTTCAGTAATTTGCTTCTTCAGCAATGGGATGTTTGTTGCCAATACTAATGTCAAGGTAGGTTTATTTTATCTATGGGATAAAATGGAGAACTTGGGTGCAAAACCATGCAGAACAGCTGGAGAAGATACATACTCCAGAGGAAGGTGTCGGAGTGAGGAATCAAACCCAGAGCCTGTTTGATATGAGGCCCAAGTATCATTCACATCACTTTGCCCTTTCCACGGTGCAGAGTGGTGACTGCCTTGCAAGCGAAGCAAGCGTACACACAGAATGGCTCGAAACAAAAAAAGTCACGAACACCCCCTTTTTGTTGGTGACAATGTGAACTAATGTATTGATTCAAGTTTTAGGGGCTCGATGTATGAGAGCCACTCTTAAGAGCTGGTCTTTTGGGATAACCGCATCGAGCATTCCGATCTCTGTGACATTTCACTTCCCCTGTTTGAGGCATTGTTGGAGCTGAGGCAAGGCAGAGACTGCTCACCTGCTGCGCAACACGTGCGCGACGCCGTTGGCTGCGCTGTCGCTCGCGCTCGCTGCGGCGCGCCTCCCTTCGCAGGAAGCGCATCGTCTCCTGGTGACACAGCAGGATCATACGTCCGTCGGCGGACAGGTCCTCCCAGCGCACCTGCGGGAACTCACCTGTACAACAGTAATGACACAATGACAACAATTACTAATTAAAACACAGATTCAATCAATATTGTGGAAAAAAAATGACTCAAACGTGCAAGGAAACCGTAGAAACGCGGGCAGGGTGAAGGCAGCCAAGTGGTAAGCTGTTGCCAATATTTGCCAGACACTTATATAAATATATAATTGTGTGTGCTTTAGATATGAGAAGAAACTGGAGAACCTGGAGGAAACCCACGTAGAACATGCAGTGAACACACAAACTGCTCACAAAAAGGCTCAAGAGGTGGGAAACCTGTGTCGGCCAAACGGTCATCCAACAGTGGCGTGACGGGTGCGCGGGTGCAGCGTGGCGGCGTTCCTCACCCCGCGGCGGTTGGGGAAGCCGGTCGCGGGAGCGGTGAGTACCCCCGGCAGACTTGTGTGAACGGTGCAGCACGGAGGAGGAGGAGGAAGGGGGTGACGGGGGGGGCGGCGGCACATCCCAGCCATCGTCCACCGGTGCCCCATGCGACCACCCGGGGCCCGCCGAGTCAGCTGCGCGCTGCCCGTCGTCCTCCAGCTCCGAATAGCCCTCCTCCTCTTCCTCCTCCTCTTCCTCTTCTTCTTCTTCAAAGTCATCTTCCTGTGGTGACGGTATGATCTGTTTGTCTCACTCAATAAATAATTAAAGTGTATAATGCAGTCTCGTAAAATGGGGTAATGAAAGACTCTGTGAAAATAACGTCAGCTTAGTTGACACTAACAGTTAATTAATAGCCAAGAAGAGTAAAACACTTTGCATGTCATATTTTTCACATGTACTCTATTAAGGCTCATATGATAATAAGGGGTAATTGAAACTGCCAGACTTTATCAAGCACTCCTCTCGAGCTCTTTAAGTCCAAGTTCAAGACTTACATTTGAAATGTTAAGTTATTTATAATGCAGCATTTAAAATTTCTATTTTTTTTTCTAACGTAATTGCATTGCAATGCAGTGTATGAAAGGTAATGTATAAATAAGCGTTATTAACTGGCTTCTATTTCTCTAACCGCAGGGTTTTTAAGTGTTGGCTGAAGTCTATCATTCACCGCACAAGTCTGCTCCCTTGTATCATTGCTGTTGCGTGTACGAGTGGGCTGTGAGCACCACCTAGTGGTCCGTGGAGACCAGTCAGAAGTGGGCTAAGTGGGCCTTGAAGTGCAAAACGTTGAGAACCCCTGTTCAAGTACACTGTCTCAGTCTGTGAAATTTTTTTCAAGCAGATGGCAATGTCATCAGCTCAGAGGAATGTTAAATATTTCATCAAACCTGATCAATTGGAATGGAGTTTTCAAACAGCACAGTGTACCACTTTTACGCAGCTATGCGAGTGGCCAAGAGCAGGCTGGCTCGCCGGTCGTGCAGCATAAAGGCAGCTCAGCGTACCTCAGAATCGTCCTCGGACTCATCTTCGTCTGTGTCAATGTACGACTCTTGGAGTTGAGCTGAGCGGGTTGAGCAGCCCAAATGTGATCCAGAGGGGCCCGGAGTCACCACAAAATCTAAAATGAAAATAATAAAATATACCAGCATAATAAGAGGTGGTTGCGTGACTCAAGGAGCAATAACAATACAGAACACGGGCAGCAGAGCGGCTATGCAGTCGTAACATCTGTGTCTCACAGAAAGAAAGTCCTGCTCAAGGCAGTTGGATTCCCACCTCGGGTGTCTTTCTGTGTGGTGTTTGTGTATTTTATCCCTGAGCTGTATGGGTTACCTCCAAGTTCTCTGGTTCCATAACATTACAAAAAAATCCTCGTTAATTGGCCAATAACATCATAATATATAGGATGAGTGTCTGGCAAATGTTGGTGTAGGCTAATAATGTGGATGTTTCTCCGACCTTGCTACGGTTTCCTTACAGGTCTGAGTCATTCTCTCAGACCACAGTACACCGTAGAGGCCAGTAATAATAATGGAGCACATTGAGTATTCATACCTTTCTTATAGTGAAGGCGCTGTAACAGTCTGCAGTAGTCGAACAGAATAGGATGCTGCTGATGTGTAATCCGAATCAGGTTGCATGCATTTTATGTTTATTTGGACGTATCGCAGGCACAAAATCGCCAGCTTTTTATGAATAATATTACAGGAGATGTAATGTCTACTATAAAGCATATGATGTGTATTTTTTCTGGTTAAAACGCCCACCGTAATAACCAGGGCAGATGATTGGATGTGAACTGCGTAACTCTGTATCAAGTGGAGAAAACGGGACCAGTAACGTATGGAAATGCGATAATAAACGTTTTATATGAGATTCAATTATAATAAAACAATTTATAATGCGTGGCACAGTATTCGTCTGATGTCGAAGGTATTTGCTGGCAGAGAATAACCCAGAAGCGCGAGGAAGGATAAAAGACGTTGGAACAGCCACATGATTATTTTGCGCCAACATTTGCCAGATAATGCATCCAGTATATTATGTTATAGATTGTGATGAGCTATAGTAACCTTGACAAAGGTAAGTATCGCAGTGCTGGTTCCTTAATCTCTATAGAGCTTATATTCAACAATTCAAATGCTATTTGATACTATTTTACAACTGATGTATCTTTCTTTTGTAACTTGTGTACCCCTTTTGCTGGACAACCATTACAAGAGCTAGATAGCACAACGGTTCCTTCCAGCTTAAATAAAGACTAACTTATCGGCCAATTAATGAGTATTTATAAGATGTAGGAGGAACCCACATAACCTGTAGGAAACCAACACAGCACAGGGGGAAAGGCACACAAACTCCACATAGAAAGGTACCGAAGAGGGAATTAAGTCACCTCTAGCAGGACCATCTCTCTATGTTGAGCAAATGTTACCCATGCACAGCCACCCCGCCACCTATGTAGGGCTGTGGAGTGATACCCCTGCTCACCGGCGCCGTCGTGTGTATCATGGTCACCACGCGCGGCCAGCGGAGAGAATGATCGAAGCTCGTGTGGCTGCAGCTCGCATGGGGCTCTACGCGAGCCCAGAAGCTCCTCCATCTCGGCCATGTACGGGAATGTGGGCGACCCCTCGGGACTCGCCAATGCTCTCGCCTTAGCCGCCAGGAACTTCTCCTTGAGCTTTTTCCACTTCTCGCGCACCTGCGGGATGGTGCGGTAGATGCCGCGGGCCGCCAGCAGCTGCCGCACCTACCCTCGCACAAACGGCATGCGACCTCCGTGAGGGTGACAGACCAGCAGACGTACCCGGCTTTATCCAGTGCCCTGTAGCCTATTTCAAGTGAGGATAAGAGGCACCCACAACCACAACCCCAGCCTACCAATCAGAGGTGGGTACAAGAGGCTCGGGACATAGGACTCTGAGTGGCCGAATTCTCTCCGCCCCGAGCCAGACTCCAACCGAGACCCCGGTCCCCCACTACATGCTCTTGGTCATTGGACAATGTTCTGCAGCTTAGCTGACATGGGTTTGGAAGCGACTGAAAGCATAGGGAACAGGGAGACAAGCACTCAAGTAAATATTTAGCTTCGTACACATTTATGATTGCTCTCAAAGGTCGGAATTTCATGATAGCCGTGGCGAGTGTTCCTCCCCTCTCTGTTGTGACATGTCGCTTCTCATGTTTGAAGCATCTTCAGGCTTTATAACATGGAAGGCGAAACGTTACGAGAGAGGAAGAATTCTTGCCACAGCTGTGTCAAATGAGCAACTTTTAAAAGCTATTCTCATACATTGAGCTGTGAATACCCACATCGATACACACGCATGTACTCAACACATCCCTTGTGAAGGGTGTATTATTTCTAATGTCCTTCATTGAGGCAAGGTGAGGGTTTGGGCTACCATGATAAAATCACACATAGCCTGACATTTTAGAGCAAGGGTCGGCAACTGTTTAGAAGGGTCGCCCCAATAGTTGACATTCAGTCTTATTTATGGACCTGCATGGCGTCATTGATGGGCTGGCCCCACTACACATAACGTAGTAAATAATCCAAAATAATCGTTTTGTTTTATGTCATTGGGTAGCATAATTTATAGTGACAAAGTGGTCGAGCATAGTTATATTGAGTTTTTGTCAACTTAGTTTCTCTGCTGTTAATTAGACTTTCATTGCATTTGCCATGTACAATGATCTTGCATGACGCTCATGGCATATGTACCGCGCTTAGATTTTTTGGTTTCAACATTTCCAAACCCCGCTTGCCTGCTCGAAGATGGCAAAATTTCTTTGTCTCTTCTTATCCAGTTCCGCCACGACACCGAGATCGGAAATGATGGTGATGATGGCTCTGGACTCGTCAGCTGACCAGTAGACGGGCTGCCTGTACCGAGTACGAGGCTTCTTGGAGGCCATGCTCACACCACAGGAATCCTGCCGCACTCACTGTGGAGACCTGAGACGGCTGCAGAAGAAAATTGCAAGTCAAAAATGCATTAAATTACAATTCATAATGGGGCGGCGCGGTGGCCCAGTGGTTAGCGCTGTCGCCTCACAGCAAGAAGGTCCCGGGTTCGAATCTCTCGGCTCGGGTGCCTTTCTGTGTGGAGTTTGCATGCTCTCCCCGTGTCCGCGTGGGTTTTCGCCGGGCACTCCGGTTTCCTCCCACAGTCCAAAAAGCATGCTGCTACATAGGTTAATTGGCTCGCAGGCTAAATTGGCCCGCAGTGCCCGGCGATGGACTGGCGTCCCATCGTCGGTATATCCTTGCCTTGCGCCCTGTGTCTGCCAGGATGGGCTCCGGCTTCACCGTGACCCTGTATAGGACTAAGCGGTTTCAGACAATGAGATGAGATTGTTCATTTGTCTGCTGTGCAGTTTTACACCTCACGCATTACTTTAGGGTTATGGTCAAGTTTTCATCATTGTACACACACTGTGAGTTTTGTTCACCTTGTGATTGTATGTGCTGTTGCGTTGGTCAGTTCCAACGTTTGTTGTGTCGCAGGAACCTCACATGCAGAGCTTGCGAGCTCACTGCGTGTGCTGCTGATGGTAAACATCACTTGAGCAGCTGCTGAGCGCGCGGCTACATTCCCTAGCACGGATAGGCGCCGCTCGCTCACTATTGGCCAGCTGGCTCGCGTCCTTCGCCTCCAATTGGCTGAAGCGCGCGCACGCCGCGCCGACTGCAGCGCCTTGACCAATGGCGGGCCGCGAGCCCGCCGGCCGTTACCGATCGACTGTGCGGAATCTAACCCAGCCGACGCGAGTTCACCCAGGGGCCCGCTCGCTTGTCCGCTCACCAATGCTCTCACCCGCTCACTCACCCGCACAGCCCCGCTCTCCAACACTCTCCTCACTCACCCACACTCTCACACGCACAGCCCCGCTCTCCAATGCTCTCACCCGCTCACTCACCCACACTCTCACCCGCTCACTCACCCGCACCCTCTCACCCGCTCACTCACCCGCACTCTC
>JAZEWT010000007.1:7868348-7886098 GCA_036362905.1 Mordacia mordax | reverse complement strand
CCCCCCCCCCCCCCCCGTGGCCCCTTTGGCAGCTGTTGGACGCTATCACAATCCTCCACTGCACGCTGCCCTCTGTGTCTGGGTTGACTGCTTGGAGTGTCTTACAGAATTCTCATCTCATGGTCAGAAACCGCTTAGGCCTGTACAGGGTCGCGGTGAGTCGGAGCCTATCCCGGCAGATACAGGGCGCAAAGTAGGGATATGCCCACGATGGGACGCCAGTCCATCACTGGGCACCGCGGGCAATTTAGTCTGCAAGCCAATTAACCTATGCAGCGGCATGTTTTTTGGACT
The DNA here is from genome assembly GCA_036362905.1 of Mordacia mordax. NCBI lineage: Eukaryota > Metazoa > Chordata > Hyperoartia > Petromyzontiformes > Petromyzontidae > Mordacia > Mordacia mordax. The sequence continues at coordinate 7,885,804 of JAZEWT010000007.1, read as the reverse complement.
GTGGGAGAAAACTGGAGTGCACGGTGAAAACCCACGCGGACACGGGGAGAGCATGCAAACTCCCACACAGAAAGGCACCAGAGCCGAGATTCGAACCCGGGATTCTTCTTGCTGTGAGGCGACAACGCTACCCACTGGGCCACCGTGCCGCCCTATATGATAAATGTTGAATGAAACCATTTCCAAATATATGTATGATGTTCACTGATCATTTAGCATCTTCAGATTGTAGTTGAAGGTCTGATCATGTTTTGCTTGTTCTGCAACGCTGTGTATATTTAAAAAAAAATGTTGCTGATTTTCCATTCTACTACTGGTGTCGACGCGCCGTTATCTCCGCAGCTCTGTGCAGCGCTTTGTGACCCTTGGGTGAAAAGCACTGTAAAAATGCAATTATAATAATTATTTAAAGTTGCATTAAAGCATTTCCCAATAGACGTATTATAATCACTGATAATTTTGCACTTAAAATGTTTTATTGAATGTCAGATCATACATATATTTCACGCTGTTCTGCAATGACACGTATATTTTTTTAAAAACCCAAAAAGTTTATTGCTGCTGATTTTTCATTCTGGTGCCGTCGTTGACGTGCCGTTCTCTCCGCAGTTCTGTGAAGCGCTTTGTGACCTTCGGGTGAATAGCGCTCTATAAATGCAATTATTATTATTTACACTTCGCGTGATCGCCACTTTGTGGCGAATGGCAATGGTGTACGTGTGTAATAAAGGGTGCTGCTCTTTGAACCATTTGACTCCTGTTCAATTCTCACAAGACAAACGCCAGTGACGATTTCTTAAACTGATCCATGACTCCCCTAGATCGACTTAGCCTCATGAGTACCTCTGTTCAGTGTATAAACATTACCACTTGGGAGACAGGTGAAGGAGCGTGGTGCCACCCATCCTCGTGTGCCATGCTGGGATTTATACGTGCGCACTAACAGCACTTGACCCTACAGTTATAAGGCTTTACAGGGGATCTTTGGATTTATGTGTGTATGTGTATGTATCTGTATCATTCAGATATTGGGGTGAACCTCACAGACCCCATGTTCAGAGGCATCTACAGGAACCATCAGAAACACAGAGGTATCTCACATATCACACAAGCATAGAGTTCTCACGAACGGTTCTCAGTTACTGATTTCTATAAAAGTTATCACACGGGTCACAGCAACAATTGAGAGGTATCGCAGGTGCCACATTTCGAGGTATCACAGAGGTAATACTCAGGTATCAGAGGTGTCAAGTTATCACCAAGTTTTCCTAGTGCTAATAAAGGTATCACACAGGTATCAGATTTCACGCAGGTATGACTCAAAGGTGTCACTCAAGTAAGTATCATTCACACAAATGTTACTGGTATCACTGGGCACTCGCCGAGTGGTATGACTGAAGTATCACACATGGAGCTAATTGAGAGAAAATGAGTGAGTAAATGAATGTGAGTGACTAAGTGAATGTAAGTAGGTAAATGGGTGAGTGATTGTGTTAGTAGGTGCCTGTGCCATTGAGTGAGTGGATGAGTGCTTGAGCAATTAGGTGAACAAGTAGGTGCATAATTGGATGGGTTTTTGGGCGAGTGAGCAAGTAAGTAGGTGGATGAGTGTGAGTAGGAGATGAGTGAGTGAGTGGGTGGGTGGGTGAGTAAGTTAGCGGGTGAGTGAGTAGGTGGATGAGTGAGTTGATGAGTGAGTAGAGGAGTGACGACTGACATTGTCATTGTCCACTCCGCAGAGGACCTTGATGATGTCATCTGCAGAGGTGTTGATGTGGGCGTTGAAAAGGTTAGTATTGGTGATGGTGATATTAGTGGTGATGGTGATTATATTGTTGTTGGTGATGGTGACTGTCCAGTGGTAACCATCCACTCAGAATGAAAGGTACTGCCTATGAGGCAGTGCGATTCCCATTTGGAGACCTTTGTGGAGTGTGTGTTCTGCCCCTATTCTGCATGGGGTTCCTCTGGGATCTCGGGCTTCCTGTCAGTGCTATTATTATACGATACATTTAAATTAAACCATTTCCCAACATATGTATTTTATACACTGGTAATTTTGCATTTTAAAATATAGTTGAGAGGCCGATTATTTCACTTGTTTTGCAACGATGTGTATATAAAAAAAAACCCAAAACAATGTTATTGCTGCTGATTTTCTGTTCTTGTGCCGTTGTTGTTGGCATGTTATTCTCTGCAGCTGTGTGAAGTGCTTTGTGACCCTCGGGTGAAAAGGGCTCTATAAATGCAATTATTAATATTATAATTAACAAAACACTGATTAATTGGCCCAGAACAATAGCAACATCAACGACATGAATGGCAAATTAACAACAGTAACGGTTTTGTTTGTTTGTTACAAACCTGAGCTGTGGAGAGAATGGCATGTCGGCAACAACAACAGCAGAAGAGTTCAACTGAAAGTCAAATAATGGCTATAATTTTGAGGACATTAAATGAGCAATAAAAAATAATTGTCCAGCAAACATGGAAGGAATGAATATTCCCGAGCAGGCGCAGGTCAGCAACGATCCAGCATGTCAACACTGAGCCACATCAACAGTCCTAGCCAAAGGACTTGAAAGCCTTACGGAACAAGTCTTGCGACGAGGTTTGAAGTTGCCCAGGGACTCAGCTGACAGAATCTCCATGGAAGGGCGTTACGGAGTCTGGGAGCTGCACGCAACAAGGCTTGGAGGATCGAAGTTGTCGTGTTGAGGAGGGTGCCTGAAATAGGTAACGGATGTATCTCGGAGCAGCGCCAATCAGAGCCATATAGGTGAGAAGGAGGATCTTGAATCCGATCTTATATTTAACCGGTAGCCAGTGGAGAGACATCGGTACTGGGCATATGAAATCATGGATGGGTTTGTGAGTGAGGACTTGCTGCCGCATTCTGTAGATGTTGGAGACAATTGATCAGGTAGACAGGGATGCCAGGGAGTATTGCATTACAGTTATCGATTCGTGAGGAGATGAAGATATGTATTAGCTTCTCAGCATCACAGGGTGATAGAATATTGTGCAGTCTGGCTATGTTTCTGAAATGGAAATAGGCTACCTTCGTTACATTGTTGATGTGTGTCTGGAATGTGAATGAGGAATCAAAAACCATTCCTAGACGACTGACTGCCTTGGCAACTTCGATGGTCTGGTCGTCAAGCATCAATTGAATGGGTTCAGCCTTGGACAATTGGTGCAGGCTTCTTATGAGCAAAACTTATGTTTTATTGCCATTTAGTTTTTGGAAATTTGAATTGAGCCAGGCCTTCTTCACAGTTAACAGTAAGGACGACATGCAAAGACCAGACACATTGATGGAATGCTTTGTGTGGCTATAAATTTGGATGTCATCGGCATATCAATGGTAGCTGAGATTGAGGCTGCACAGGATATGGCCAAGTGGTTGTATGTAGATGCTGAAGAGGAGTCAGCCAAGGACTGAACCCTGAGAAACTCCGAACAAAACAGGATGCATCTCTGACTTTCATGCTTCTAGTCTGATGAACTGCTTCTGGTTGGAGAGGTATGAGCTCAGCCAGTGCAGGGCATAGCTAGAGACCCCTATATCCTCTAGTCACATGTAAGGTAGAGTTGTCAACGCTATCAAAGTCAATGCTCAGGTCTAGGAGGACTAGAAGAATACTTGGCAAGCATTCATCAGCAGCGACAAGTAGGTCATTAACTACTTTGACCATAGCAGTTACAGTACTATTGCCAAATCTGAACCCGGAATGGAAGGAATTGAGGTCATTGTTGAGGATGTCTTACTGGAGTTGCACGGCTACTACATGTTCAAGGACCTTAGAGAGAGTGGTAATTTTGAGATGGAGTGATAATTGAGAGGCATGTTGCAATCAAGGCCAAATTTTTTGAGTACGGGTAACTGCGGCACATTTCAGTAGTGCGATAATGATGCCAGAGCAAAGTGAGTGATTAAAGTGATCAGTGGCTAAACTGGCAAGGAATTTTAAATTTGCCCAGTTGAGTTTAGATGGGAAGAGGTCCAGGGAGCAGTTTGTAGGCTGAGATCTGGTAATTAATAAAGAGACATTGGATTGTTAACTCCTAAAATTCCAGGAATTTGTGAGATCAATAAAGCAGAAGGAACATATGTTGATGTAATGGGTGGTGGTTGAGACTGGGTAGAGATATGTGGGCTTCGTTTTATTTCTGAGAAAACCTAAATGAACTGAGTCGCCTGTTCTTTATTGATGAGAGGTGAAAATCAATGACTGATAGGATGAAGGAGACGATGGATGGTCGAGAAGAAGATATTGGGTTTGTCCAAGACATTAGCCAGAATGCTGGAAAAGTGGTTGGTATGGGTGCTTACCTTCCGGTAGCAATTGAGCTGGTCCTCAAAGATTTGAGCGTGAATGGTGAGGCCAGATTTTTTCTAAATCCGTTTGCGTGCGTTCCCCTTAAGGTCTCAGAGTTCAGCAGTATACCAGGGGGATGGTTTTCTGCCTAAGACACGCTGTGATTTTAATAGGGTCAAGTCATCCAGTTTCTACTGTCACACCAGAGTCAGAGACACCGACCAGAGGTATTGTCCGCAAGCAACGCTGAGCTGCAAAAGGCCTAATTAATTGCTTCCTCAGCAGCTGATGTGTTGCATTTCATACGGATGGGATTAGTGACATCGGTTAAGGACAGATTAATGCTCCTTTTGAATCCAGCACCACGATGGAACTAATGAGGGTAGCAGAATATCACGAGCTGTTTGCATATGGCAAGAAGCTTGGGCATAATTAGAAGTGATTCAGGCCTAAGGCTCAGGAGAGCCACGCGTGTGTAGGTGATCAGAATGATGATAATGGATGCAGTATATGAAAAATGTTGGTGTCTGTTAACTGTTTTCTTGCCTTCCCCCCTCCTCTGTGGTTTTATTTCACCTCCAAGTTATTCTCCATTTGAGGAAATACCTTTGACAATGAATGAATGTTGCGAACGTTATAAATTGTAAACATAGTTACATTTTTAATGTTGGTAATGTTGATTGTGTAAGTGATGGTCGGCATGATGACGCTGGTGATGGTGGGGATTGTACTATGGGGAAGAACAGCCGGAAACGTAGAACAGCTCAATGAACACGGTGACCCGAGATTTTCCGCGTATGGCCAATGCCAGTGAACTGGTCGATTTCATAACCGGTCGACTCAATCTTAGGTGATTACCTGGTTTGGTGTGTTCGAAACATCGCTGGTCGGGAGATAAAGGTGGCTGAGTGTAGTGCTGGCAAACCACCCCTCATGTGCTGTGCTGTCCTTGATAGGCGATCGCCAACAGCACTTGATTCTACGGTCTTTTAGGGATAAATTGCTCTTTGTATTTTATGATGGTCGTGGTGATGTTGGTTATGGTGTGGATGATGTGTGAAGTTCATTATAACAGGTGGCAGCCTCAGTGACAGTGAAGAGGCTCTTGCTCTGGCTAACACTTCAGGTGAACATCTCGTCCTCCTTTGTCTCAGTATTAGCAACACATCGGTTTAAAGTCTGTCTACAGCTGTGTGTGTGTGTGTATATGGGCGTATTTTTGTCTCTGTGGATAGTTTCTGTGTGTCTTTGTGTGAGTTTCTATGGGTCTTTATGGTCCCTGTGTGTGTGTCTGTGTGGGATTCTCAGTATGTATATCAGTGTCTGTCTGTTTCAGTCTCAGTACAGATATCAGTATGCTTCAGTGAATTGTCCTGAATACATTTCCTGCCATTCCCTGACATATTGTAACTTGCTTACTCCTTCCCACTGGACAGCTGTTAAAAAGAGATATATAGTGCAATGGTTTATTCTATCTTCAATAGCAACTAACTGACTAATATGTCTCTGTGGGTCTCATTGTGGGTCTCCGTATGAATCTCTATACATCTCTGGATCTCTGTGGATCCTATGTGGGTCTCAGTATTTTTCTGTATGGTATAGATATACATAAGGGACAGAGTGTAGATCTCAATTACGGGGCATTAAAATACATTCACACCCTCCGGACCACCCACGATAACACTTTTCCACTAGCACACCCGAGCTGTAGTACAGGTGGCTCTCTGCTAACTAGTTGCTGAGCCAAGCCAGAACCAAACCGGGATATGCTGGCTTCACAAGAGGGCGTCTGAATGTGGCTCAGGGCCACACGGGAGCCATGGGTGATGATGCATTCACTCTGTGTGTCGTGTTTGTCACCGTCAGGACACCGCTTCACTGTGTCATTTGCAGCATGCACCTCAGCATCGCATGCGTACTGCAATCCAACAAATGTGTTGATTTATTTACCTATATTGACATTGTATCGAAATATACTAATGATGTCGTGTTCTAAGATAGGGTCCTCTGGGCTGTCTTTATTTGCAGAATGGGTAATACCTGTATATATCATAGAGCCAATTATAAAACTGTTGAAACCGTTGAAGTGACATACAGCTAACAAAGCACTGCCACTGGGAGTGGATCCAAATTATGTGTGCAACCATATTTAACCTGAATGTTTTTTGTGCAGTGATCAGTTACGACACTATCAAATTACTGCACTTGAGAACCCCAATTACAGAGGCTCCACCACCTCATTATGGTGCATCGAAATTAAATCCATTATTTAACTTTCAATTGAACTGCTCTGATGTTGTTGCTGACATTCCATTCTCTCCACAGCTATGTGCAGCGCTTTGTGACCCTCGGGTGAAAACGGCTATAGAAGTGCAGTTATTATTATTATTATGTCTCCGTGGGTGTGTGGGGCCCTCACTGCAGACCGCTTGCTGTGTACGGTGGGCTGCCACCCGACGCGCTGCTCTGAGTTCGCTGCATCGGCAGAGTCCTACGGGGAGGAACTCCTGGCACTCGCTCGGCGCGGGGCCCACAAGGTGGCAGCGGTTGGGGAGTGCGGGCTGGGTGAGGCCCCGCTCGCTCACACGCGCTCACGCGCGCTCCACTACTCACCCACGTGCACACTCACTCGCGTAATAATAATTGCATTTATAGAGCACTTTTAACTCGAGGGTCACAAAGTGCTGCACAGAGCTGTGGAGAGAACGGCACATCGACATTAGAATGGAAAATGGCAACAATAACATTTTTTGAGGTTTTTTTTTATATACACATCGTTGCAGAACAATATGTAAAATATGATCTGACTTTCAGCTATAATTTTAAAATGCAGAATTATGAGTGTTGATAATACTTATTTTGGGAAATGGTTTAATGTAACATTTTTCATATAATAATAATTGCATTTCTAGAGTGCTCATCACTCGAGCGTCACAAAGCGCTGCGCAGGGTGGCGCAACCACTCGCTAACACTTGCTCATCCACGCACCCCCTTCACACATTCACTAATGCACTCACCCAACCACTCACTCATCTTCGCATTCACTCGGTCACCCTTTCACTCATCACTCACACACTCGCTCACTCACCTGCTCTCTCATTCACTCACCCAACTCGCTCACAAACTCGTTTACCCACTCTCACATTCACTTACCCACTAAATCACCCACTTACTCACCTTTTGACTCAACCACTCACTGACCCCCTCACTGGTCACTCACTCACCCACTCTCTTATCCACTCACTCGCCAACTTACTCATCCATTCGACCACACACTCGTTCGCCCACTCGCATCCTCACTCAACAAACTCGCTCAGACACTCAGTCACTCTTGCTGTCTTACCCACTGACTCACACACTTGCTGACAAGTTTGCTCACACATTTGCTCAGAACTCGCTGACCCACTCACAACTTAAAAAAATACTCATTAATTAATTGACCGATGACATCCCAATATACAGGAAGCAGTGTGTTGCAATATGGCGTCGGCAAACCACCTGGCTAACTCCTCCGCTTCTCTGTGCTTTCCTCGCGCCTCTGAGTCATTATCTGGAAGTGCAATGATTATTGTTATAACTTACCTACTTGCTCACTTGATAGCGCGCACACCCATTTTCTCCTCCACTCACCCACTCACCCACGCACTCTCCGACTCACTCACACACTCATTTGCTCACTTGCACGCTCACTCACACAGTTCACTGACACACTCGTTCATCCATTCACTCGCACACTTGCTCACTCACCCATTCTCTCATCCACTTACTTACTGGGTGGCTGCAGAGTGTCTATGCAGTGGTAAGTGCCTTACGGAAGATATTCTTGCCTGAGGCGGTTAAATTCCCACCTCGGGCACCTTTCTGTGTGAGTTTTGTGTGTTCTACCCCTATTGTGAGTGATTCTCCTCATGGTTCTCCAGTTTCCTCCACACCTAAACAACCCCCCCCCCAAACAACACACACGTTTATGAATTGACCGATATCATAATAATCTCTAATATATATAATGCAGTGTCTGGCAAGTGTTGGCGCTGGATGACTGCACGGTTGACTTTCACCACCCTACCTCTGTGGATTCCTTGCATCTCTCACTCATTCTCTTGTTTTGGACACTGACTCAATATACGTGGTGTATTATACAGTGTATTATGGTGCCGAGTGAATGTCTTCCCTCTGCTCATTGATTTTCAGACTACGATCGTCTCCAGTTTTGTGCCAAAGAAACACAGATCAAGTAAGGAAAAGGATCACGCACATAGACAGACACAGCAGACAAGGGACAGACAGCACACACAGACGCATCAAACACAGGCTCCACACACATGCAGAAACAGCACACAGACACAGTGACAGCAACACTTAAGTGGTGGTGACATCACCACGGTGCCTGTGCCAGGTCATATGCACCTTGAGGCCACGTAAAGTTTCAAAGGCCTTGGGACAGACCCAGGTGTTAAGGTCGCCTGACTGACATGACTGGCAGATGCACCACCTGTGCTATATTTTAGCCGCCCGGCGCTTGTCGTGAGCTTAGCTCCCGTGCCCTCCACTCTTTGTGGCCTGCTCCAGACAGACCACACATACAGACATAACGACAAAGACTTCCCGTGTAGCCCCAACAGAATGTACTGTTAAGTGCCTTTAGCGAGCACCTATGAAGGTTGACATGGCACAAAGGAGGTGGGTAACCAGCAGCACGCCTGGCCGCCTTTGTCTCCATAGTGGTAATATTTACACACTGCACTAGATACTCATTTGAGGCTGAGTCGATGTAGGGGAGGCCCATGACCGTTTCATAAAATCACTGTTGATAGCCGTGAGCAGGATTCGAACTCGGGTCGCCAGGTTCGTAGTCCAGTGCGCTCACCGCTGAGTCACCGCTCCACACATAACAGACATGGCACACACAGACACTGCTGTTGTATATTCTAGTCAGGAGTCTCCTGAAAACGAATCTTGAGACTCATTGTCCTCGTGAAGAGACAGGGTAGCAGGGTGTCTATGCAGGGGTAACTCTTGAGTTCTGCGGTTTCTTCCCATGCTTAGAAACTTAAATAATTGGCCGATAAGAGCATTACATAAGCACGCAGTGTCTTTGAAATGTTGGCACCAACTAACCTCCCATCTCTTTGCACGCACCTCTCAGTGATTTTCTATTTGAACAAATAACTTGGACATTGAATGAATACTGCCATGCGGCGCTGTAAACATGCAGAACAGAGCGATCATGCACAGACGCCACGCAAATAGGTGCTCGAGGCAGCAATTAAACTGACTCGAGCAGGAGCTTCATTCTGTGAGCCCTTTAACCAGGGTGACTTATGAAATCATATGTACAATTTAAGCTATTATTACTGCTGGCTGACAATTATAACACAGAAAGAGAGCAGATTAACAGTGAAGTTCATGTCTGCATCGCTGTGTGTATTTTGTGTGTTTGTGTCTGCATTTGACTTGATGTCTCTGTATGTGTCTGCATGTGTTTGTCTATCTTAATGTGTCTCCGTGTGTCTCCATGTGTCTCTGTGTTGGAGCATAACTCTGTGTCACTGTTTCTACGTGTCTAATTGTACAGTGTGTCTCCATATGTGTCTATGCAGGTTTTTTGAGAGGCAGTTTGATCTGGCTGAGGAGACCCGGCTGCCGATGTTCCTGCACTGCAGAAACTCCCACAGTGACTTCCTTGGTGAGTCCTGGCTCCATTCTCATGCAACTGCATCCAAGTGCAGCCACTCACACGGTGGAGTTTGTATGTTCTCCCCCAGTTATAGAGAGTGGGTGTAGTTTGTATTCTCCTCCGCCCCCCCCCCGTTCTGCATGAGTTTCATCTGGATTCTCCAATTTTATCCCATAGCTTAGCCCACACATAGTGGAACTGATGTTAGCCAAAACTGCATCCCCAATGCTGAAAAATCCCTCATAAATCCCCTCAATCGTGATATCACAGAGCAACAACAACACTGCCTGACTGTGTAAACTTGGCAGGAACCTGCTTAAAATAATAATAATTGCACTTTTAGAGCGCTTATCATCCGAGGGTCACAAAGTGCTGCACAGAGCTTTGGAGAGAACACCATGTTAACAACATCAGAACAGATCAGTCGACACTAAAATTACGGCTATAATTTAGAGAAGATGTAAAATAAACGATAAAAATAATTGTTCAACAAACGAAGGAAGGAATGAGTGTTCCTGAGCAGGTGTAGGTCAGCAGCGAGCCATTATTCCAGCACGACAATAGTGAGTTGCATCAACAGCCTAGTCAGGGAACTTGAAAGCCTTACGGAACAAGTGAGTCTTGAGACCAGATTGAAAATGCCCAGAGACTCAGCTGACCAAATCTCCAATGTAAGGGCATTCCAGAGTCTGGGAGCAGCATGTGAGAAGGCTCTGTCACCCATCGAATGGTGATGCAATCTGGTAACATGCAGCAATTCTGTATTGGAGAATTAAAGGCGTCGTGTTGAGAAGGGTGCCTGAAGTAGGTCACTGATGTATGTCGGAGCAACACTAGTGAGATCCTTGTAGGTGAGAAGGAGGATCTTCAATTCGATCCTATATTTAACCAGTAGCCAGTAGAGAGACACCTGTACTGGGGACACTTGATCGTGAATGGGTGTGCAAGTGAGGACTCTTGCAGCCGCATTCTGCACACGTTTGAGACGATTGATCAGGTAGGCAGGGATGCCAGAGAGACGTGCATTGCGGTAGTCGATTCATGAAGAGTTGAAGCATTAGCTTCTCAGCATCAGAGGATGACAGGATGTTGTGTAATCTGGCTATGTTTCTGAGATGGAAATAGGCTATCTTTATCACCTTGTTGATGTGTGTCTCACAGCTGAGTGAGGAATCAAGAGTTACTCCTAGACTCTGGACTGCCTTAGTAACGTCAGTGGTCTGGTCGTCAAGCATCAATTGGTTGGGTTCAGCCTTGGACAATTGGTGAGGGGTTTTGACAAGCAAAACTTATTTTTTGTCACCATTTAGTACCAGGAAATTTGAATTGAGCCAGACCTTCACAGTTAACAGTGAGGACGACATGCAAAGACCAGACGCATTGATTGATGGCTTTGCGTGGATATAGATTTGGATATCATCGGCATAGCAATGGTAGCTGAGATTGAGGCTGCACAGGATATGGCCAAGTGGTTATATGTAGATGCTGAAGAGGAGTGGGCCGAGGACTGAACTCTGAGGAACTTCAGACAAAACAGGATGGATCTCGATTGAAGAGGAGTCGTGTCTTCCGAGGCTCACAAACTGCTTCTGGTCAGAGAAGTAGGAGCTCAGCCAGTGCAGGGCACAGCCAGAGACCCCTATCCCTCCAGTCACTGAACTAAGGTAGGGCGGTCACCGGTATCAAAGGCAGTGCTGAGGTCCAGGAGGACAAGAATTCTTTGCAAGCCATCATCAGCAGCTACAAGTAGGTCATTAACTACTTTGACCAGAGCAGTTTCAGTACTCTGGCCGAATCTAAATCCAGATTGGAAGGGATCGAGGAGGTCATTGTTGAGGATGTGTTTCTGGAGTTGCACGGCTACTACAATTTAAGGACCTTAAAGAGGAATGGTGAACTTGAGATGTGGCGATAATTATCATAGAGCTTGTAATAAAGGTCAGTTTTTTTTAGCAGAGGGCTGTGTCACATTTGAATAGTGGGGGAACGATGCTGGAACGAAGTGAGTTATTAAGAGATTAGTGATAAAGGTCGCAAGGGATTTGAAATTTGCCAGGATGAGTTTAGATGGGAATGGGTCCAGAGAGCAGCTTGTAGGTATGTATCTGGTAACTAATGAAGAGACATCGGATTCCGTTAACTTGGAAATTCCATGAGTTTTAAGATCAAGGTAGATGGAGGAACATTTATTGAGGTATTAGTTTATGGTTGAGACTGGGTCGAGGTACGGTGGGCTTTGTTGTGTCTGAGGAAAACTGAATCAACTGATCCACCTGATCTTTTTTTAATGAAGAGAGGTGAGGGTGAGTGACTGATTGGATGAAAGAGCCAATTAATGTTCGAGAAAAAAATGTGCAGATGTTACCCTTGCACCACTCTGATCAGTTGGAGGCAATCGTTCTCTAAAATCAGCAGAGGGCAGAGGAACAATACTCAACAACATGCGGAGTGCTGGGTTGTGTAAAATACAGCGAGTTGACACAGTAAGGAGCACAGATGGTGCATTTGCCAGTCATCTCGGTCAGGCATCCCATGATACCTGGGACTGTCCCGTGGTCTCCTGATAGTGAGGCTTCCATACTTCACGTGACCTCAAGGTGCATATGACCTGGCACAGGCGACGTGGTGACGTCATCACTCACCACCACTTATTGACGAATGGTGGTTGTTGTTGTGGGTATGTGTGCCCGTGTGTGCGCAGACATACTTGTGTGCTCATACATGTGTACGCCCGTCCGTCTGCGTGTATCCCCGTGTGTGGCAGATATCGTCAAGAGAAACAGGGATCGCTTTGCAGGTGGCGTGGTGAGTGCCCAAACCATTCACTCAAGTGAATTTATGAAAATACTAATGATAATCATCTCTAGTGTAGACATGGTGAAAGGGTTTGCGTGTTACAATGAACCCCCGAGCTATATCACCCAGAGCCTAGCATACATCCCAGGATCTCCTTAGGTGAAAAGGTTTGGAGTCTGGCACTCTTGCTAGGATCTCCTTTGGGACACAAGTCTGGAGTCCAGCACTCCTGCTAGGGTTTCCCTTAATGATCAGGTTTAGGGGTTATTTTTAGGGTCAGCACAGATTTGGCCTAGGTGGCCATAGGCCACCATAAAGGCCAGTAAGTATAAGTTATTATTATTGTCATACCACCATCACCACCAATACCACCACTGGGGAGCCAGATGTTGCCACTACTCACCGCTGTGGCCATGCCCCCAGGTTCACTCGTTCGACGGCAGCAAGGAAGAAGCAGCAGCCATCGTTGAGCAGGGGCTCTTCATTGGCATCAACGGCTGGTAATAATAATCTTTGTATGCGCGTTTCATACAATCTGGTTCAGGGTGTTTAACAGACCGTTAAAAATTGAATAACACATAGTTCGGGAAAGCTGTGTCGAGTGTTCTTTCTCCTTCATGACGTTTCATTTCCCATGGACTCATCATCATGCGTTTCTGATGCCTCCAATGTGGGAGGCAAAACGTTGCAAAGGAGATAGAAGAAACACTTGACACAGCTAACCTGAAAGAATAACTGTGGAGAGCAATTCTCATACATCAAGCCGTGAAAACCTCCATCAGTACAGTGAGCAACACACTTAAAATCTAGCTATTAAAATAAAGCTTGACCTTGAACTTGGACATTTCAAAAGGGAGCGCTTTTGACATACGCAGAGTTCTACAATTGTGGGGCTCAAAAAACCACAGGCTGCTTCTCCCTCTAAAGCCTCACCCAAGGAACACAAAAGCACAACTAGCAGACCTCAGTGCCCACTGAGACTTGTCGGCAGACTATATATCTACCAAATAGTCTGGACCCAATCCGTTAAGAGCATTATAAGGGCGAACAAGGTATCTCTCACCATCAGTCACACAACTTCCTTCCAGTGTCTCCTGCCAGTGCCTGTGGGTTGCATTGATTTCATGTGAGCAAAGGGTTAGTGTCTCATCAGGCTTTGCTTGAATTATTGTTGAACTACTATTAACTGCTACTACTAATGTCCTCACTGCTGCACTTACTTCTGTTCAGTGGTTGTAGAGGAATGGTTATGGTGGCTGTAATGTAATTCTAAATGAATGTCTTAATGTGGTAGCTGTGTTTAAGTGGTTATTCTGTTGTCGGCAATACAAACGCCACCTCCTCCTTGTTCATTGCTGGGCAGTAATGCCATGATGGTGGTGGTGATTACTGGTTGGTAACACTGGTGGCTGTGACAAGCATCACTGGGGGGGGGGCCATGCAGGGTTTGGGGGAAAGACCTCAGCTGGTCACCTTATGGAGCTCACAGCCACTACAATGGCCAGTGGTTGCATTGTGGTTGGCTGTGGTTGACTTATGGCTGTGGTTGGGGTGTGGTTGGCTTGTTGCTGTGGTGCTCAGTTCATTGAAAACTCATGAGAATCTGGAGGCCGTCAAAACCATCCCAGCCGAGCGTCTCCTCATAGAGACAGGTAAACAGCGTGACGAGTGTGATAACCATGAAAACACGTGTAGTAATGAGTGTGGTAATAATGATAATCATTATTTTAATGAGTAAGATGATGTACTGCCGTAGGTGCATCGTTGTGATGGTGCTGGTAGTAGTTGTGTATGTGACCGCTGTAGTGGTGCGAGTGGATTATGCTACCACCGAAGATGAATATCAGCCATTTTTTGGAGCACAAGTGGTTTCTTGGCCAGTCATCTCAGTCAGTTCATGGAACCGGGGTCTGTCCCGTGTCTTTAATATATCACATGACAGCCTCAAGGTGCACCTGGCCTGGCACAAGTGCGTTGGTGATATCACCGCAAACTGAGTGTGAATTATAATGATGTAGGTTTTGATGATGATGACTGTGAATTGGCAGTTGGTTTTTTTTGGTGGTGATGGTTAGAATGGTTATGATGATGATTGTGTCAGCGGCAGTTATGATAATAGTAGTGTGATGATTATGGTGATGATGGTTGTGGTAGTAGTGATGGTTGTATGATGCTGATGCTGTGCCACCGTAGATGCACCGTGGTGTGCCGTGCGGCCCCTCCACGCTGGATTCCGCTTCATCTCCTCTCAGTTCCCCAGCAGCAAGAAGTGGGAGGAGGGAAAAGTGCTGAAAGGGCGAAACGAGCCCTGCTTCATCATGTAACCTCAATTGCACTATACACTACATGTAGCCTACACTATATCACTACACACACACACCATACACCACACTAGTCACTGCATAATACACTACAAAGCAGCATTATGCCGGGCGGCACAGTGGCCCAGTGGGTAGCGCTGTCGCCTCACAGCAAGAAGGTCCCGGGTTCGAATATCGGCTCGGATGCCTTTCTGTGTGGCGTTTTCATGTTCTCTCTCCGTGTCCGCGCGGGTTTTTTGCCGGGCACTTCGGTTTCCTCCCACAGTCCAAAATACATGCCGCTGCATAGGTTAATTGGCTTGCAGACTAAATCGCCCTCAGTGCCCAGTGATGGACTGGCGTTCCAATGTGGGTATATTCCTGCCTTGCGCCCTGTGTCTGCCAGGATAGGCTCCGGCTCACCGCGGCCCTGTACAGTATTAAGAGGTTTCTCACAATGAGATGAGATCTTTGTTGCAAAGAGTGCAAACAACATGCTTCGATAATGTATGCATTATCCTCGAAACTGATTGATCCACACCAGAGACAACTTCCTTTATAGCCAAATAATAATCCATTTGGTGTTTTTAAGAACTTCACACTGTAACATATGCGCATCACAGAAATAAGGTCCTACCGTAGGCGGTTCAGTTTACACCTCACGTCCTTTTTTGAAGTTAAGTGTGTTCTCACCCTCTTCTACATGGGATTCCTCCAGGTTCTCTGTTTTCCTCCCACAGTGTAAAACAACCTAATTCATTATTTGACCGATGAGATCGAGTATATAGTTGACTGTCTGGCAAATGTTGGTATCAGCTACCTGCGTGGCTACCTCTCCCTGCCTCTGTGGTTATCTCGTTGTTTCCACATCTGTGTCTCATCCATGACCAGGCATGTAATCTGCACAGCACGTTATACATTTCACTATTACTGTTGATGATGTTTTTGAGGGTGGTGATGTTTACGTTAATGATGGCATTGTTGGTGTTCTAGTCAGGTGCTGGAAATCCTCGCCGCCGTTCGCGATGAAAACCCAGTGGAGCTGGCAGCGACGATCTACAGCAACTCCTGTCAACTGTTCCATCTGTGACCTCATCAACATGCAACTGCTGTCAACTGTTCCATCTGTGACCTCATCAACATGACCACCATCGTCACTCGACAGTAACAAATGCTTATTAAACAGTTTACAACCCATGCGGCGAGCCCGTATTGGAGGATCGAAGTTGTCGTGTTGAGGAGGGTGCCTGAAGTAGGTCCTGGATGTATGTCGGCGCAGCAAGTGAGAGCCTTGTAAGTGACTCAATCCGGAATCTTTCTGCCTTCTTGCGGGATATTTATACAATACCAGAGCAAGTTCTGAGATGGTATGAGAATGGTTTGGTCTCCACATTGAACAGCTCGAAGAACTCTGGGCTGGCTAATAAGCGATTGCTCTGGTCGTCCAGAATTACATAGGCTTTGATGGTCGCATGAGCGACTCAACCACCACTACTCGCTCACAAACTACTATTCACCCACACTCACACCACTACTCACTCACACTCACACACCACTACTCACCCACACTCACACACCACTAATCATCCACACTCAACACACCACTTCTGACCCACAAACACCACTACTGATCCACACACACCACTACCCACTCACACTAACTCACACACCACTACTCACTCACACTCCACTACTCGCACACACCACTACTCACACACCATGACGACTCATCCACACACACGACTCACACTCACACACTTCACTCACACACTTCACTCACACTCACCTTACCCACTCGCTCATACTCACTAGCTCACTCACCTATTCTCCGACGTGCTAACTCACTCACTTGCTCACTTAGCTTCTCACCCACTCACTCGCTCACATGTTCACTCCCTCACTCACGGACACCCAATCACGAACTCAGCCTTTTACTCACTCAGCCTCTTACTCACACACCCACCCACTCACACTCACGCACTAGCTCACTTGCCCACTCTCTCACCTACTCACCTGCTCACCCGCTCACCCACTCACTCGCTCAGTCACTCACACCCACTCACTTGCTCACTCATTAACTCAATCTCAAGTTCACTCGAACACTCAACCACCCACTCACTCACCCACTCATTCACACACCCATTCACCAAATCACTCACCCACCCACTCACCCATTCACTCACTCACACACCCACTCATCCACCCACCAACTCAATCACCGGCTTGCTCACTCACGAGTGGGCGAGCCGCTAACAGGGCCGGCGACTTTGGCGTCATAACGACGCAAGCGACACCGCGTCGGTACTCCACGGCTGAGCGGCGGCGCCTACCGGCCGGAGTATGTCCTGATTGTACGGGGG
>JAZEWT010000007.1:7833993-7862500 GCA_036362905.1 Mordacia mordax | reverse complement strand
ACCGTCCGACAATGTCCCCAGTCGAGGTCAACAGCTCCCCACCAGCACTGTAAACAGTGTTGGCAGAGTACTGCTTCCCCTTTCTGAGGCGCCGAACGGTTTCGAAGGCTTTCGTGACCAATCTTATCAATGGATTATATTTTTTGGGTTAGCTCACGTAAAAAATGTTTGTCGTAAGCTCCACCACCCGACAACAGCCAATTAGTAAAATATGTCAACGTGAACAAAACGTGCCAATTCTCAACTATCTCAGCACACTGGTGTGTTGGAGAGTAAACTTCATAAATGCTGTGAGTTTGCTCTCCAACACAGCAGTGTGTTAAGATAGGCTGTTGTCGGGTGGTGGGTGGTTCACGACACACATTTTTTACGTGACCTAACCCAAAAAAATGGAATCCATCGACAGAAGAAAACATCCAAGAGACGGCCAGTATTATCAGTGTGACGTTCATAGAATCAATGATTGTGTGTTGCTGTAAGTGCAAAAAAATAAAATGAATGCCAATGCATAATCTGAATGATTCAATGAACATGGGAGCATGAACAAAATGAATAATTTTACAGTTGATTTTTAATAAGGCCTATGTGACTGCTTCCATGACATATATAATACGTCCTCTAATCCTCTGGAATTTTATGGATACAATTTAGTCATATAGGATGCAGGCTTAATGACGAAATTCAGGCGAGACGTCTAAAAGGAACAGCTCGGAGAAGAAAAATATCCAGATGTGGGACGTTGTAAGAACTTAATACTTACTGAAAAAAAATTGGCGGAAAATAGAAACCAAATAAAAAAAGGCACTGTTTCATAAGGTGAAGTAGGTTCTTATCACAGAGTGAAAAGGAAAGTGTAAAATTGAACAGCACAGAGTCTTTTGCTAAAACCTCTACCTTAGGAGAAAGTCCTTAATATAGTCTGGCAGACTGATTCCTCAGCAAAGGTGAAGGAATCCAGGAGTAAACTCATGAGAAGAGTAATTAGAGCAGTCAGCAGAGAATGTTGTTAGGAGGCAAAAAAATCACCAGTGAACGACAGGAATAAAGCAGTGAGTTGTAGTCCATCAATAAACCTGCTTTAGGTTGAAATCTATACTACCGTAAAGATTTCTGGGTGCTCTACCCCAGATATCACAACATTGGTCGACTTCTTATAGCTTTTGAAGGGTCAAGGACTTAAAATGTAAGGTTGCCAAGTTCTCAGCACTGGAACCCTTGACACAAAGTATGAGATATGCGGACAGTAATATGACCCTTTTGGCAGAAATTGAGATGTACGAATGTGTCAACCTTAGCAAAATAACAACTGCACAGTGCACCCATACTCCACTGTCACGTTAATTCTGAAACCTCAACAACATCATACTTACATTTCTTCATGGTCATGTAGACACTACCAGACAGTCGGCACTTTTGGAACAGTCTGGTGAGCTCATTGAGAAACTGCAAAAAGACAATAAAATATTTTCAGTCAATGACTACTTCATATATGTTTAATGCCACTTTTAAGTTCTATACCTTTGCTGCACTTTTGTCAATGCACTGTTGGATGCCTCTCCATGTAGTGCGGTATATTTTCTCACACTGCAAACTGGTCAGGGCAGGTTGTTGAGTGAATGAAGGAAATACATATGGTTGGAACATAGCACAGTACAGTACAGCAAAGGATGTTGTCCAAAGGCGCCTTACTGCCACCAACGTTGGCCCCGCAGACGTCTTTCAGCCTTTTAACAATAATAAAATAATAAAGTATTTCGGTTTATACAGCGTTATTCACCCGAGGGTCACAAAGAGCTACGAAGAGAACGGCATGCCAAAAACAACGACATAACGCAAAATCAGTAACAATAACGGTGTTTTGGGTTTTTTTTTTACAAATCCAAGCTGTGGAGATAAAATCATGTCAACAACATCAGGACAGTTCAGCTGAAAGTCAAACAGTAGCAATAAATTACAGGGCAAAGTAAGCGGGGGAAAAAAGTTCAACAAACAAGGAAGGACGGAGGACGATTGGGCCGGGCACATCATAACACGGAGGATGGTGCGGTTGGGCATCGCACAAGCATGAAGGACGACGCTCATTCCCTACTTATAGCCGAGAAAGTAGTGCAAAATCAACTGTTATAGCCAGAGTACACCAGAGGACGGCCAGTGTTTCGCCATTTAAAATGTATGCAGAACTATCCTGTAAAAGCAAATGAAACAAATATTAGTCAGTTTGTATCCAAGCTGGAAGGAACCGTTGAACTATGTAACTCTCTTAACGGTTGTCCAACTGGGTGGGGTAAGCAAGTTATAACATATCAGGGAACCGAGGGCAATTATGACCTGGTCTATGGGCACCTTTTGCCAGTAAAAAGATGTAACAGGCTTTACAATTTCTGGTAATAAGACAAGTGTTACGATCTTAAATGAGACAGAGACCTTTCACAAAGTTGTAAGATCTTAACATATTGCCAGAAATAGGTAAAGCCTCTTTTTTAATACAGGACCTGCTTAGCGAAGTTTGGAGTAACGGATGTAGGTTTTTCTCCTCTCGATGACAATTGCTCTCAAGAGCTATATTTTAAAGTATCGTCTGGTAAAACGGACCTATTTATATCAACTGGGGGAGCATTGCGATGCAGTATCGCTGCCGCTTCACAGCAAAAAGGCTCCAGGTTCAATTCCCGGCTCGGGTGCCTTTCTGTGTGGAGTTTGCGTGTTCTCTCCCCGTGTCCGCGTGGGTTTTCACCGGTACTCCTGTTTCTTCCCACAGTCTCGATATGATGCTGCCCAGGCTTATTGTCCTGACTAATTAGCCCGCGATGCCCTAAGATGCTGTAACTTGCTTACACATCCTCGCTGGACAACTGTTAAAACAGCTACACAATTCAACCGTTCTTTCCGGTTAAAATAAGAAATCACGCACAGAACCTAAAAATGGTAACAGCTGACTTAAACGAGGAAGGGAAACCATCATCCAGCAGTGGTCTGGTCACGGCTGCCACTGACAACAATTAGCAGCGGTTAACGGCAAATGTCCACCGAAGTGAAAACACACCGAGCGAGCAAAACGACATCGCGTGGGTATTTTTAAAACGATCGCAGAGTACAAATCACACAACAACAGCGCGACCATTAGCGAGACTCGTGGCTTCACAAGTCACGGTAAGGCCACGTAAGCATGCACGCATCTAATTACCACATCGTTCTCCAGAAGGACCATCGTCCGTCCCGTGCGACTTTCACCGACTCGTTTGGACGAACGTAGACAGGCGGTCTCGCTATAATAGACCCGCGTTAACAACGAAGAAGAAGCAGCAGCAGCAGCAACCGCACGTTAACGCTCCGTGTTCACTCAAGAGCCCGCAACGCCGGCCACAGCGACCCGGGAAGCGCGCGGAGTCACACGGCGGACATATTGCTACGGGGGTCGAACGTCTGATGTTTAAAAGCGCACGAGTGCATTAACAAAGCATGTCTTTTCACGTTTTAACGGTCGATTTCACCCAAAGGTCCCACAGAGCGCTGTACGAAACTAAGAACGTGGAAAATAAAAAGAAATAGTTTGCCACGTATCATTTGACGTGACTGCTGGCAGAATGCGGAGGAAACGTGAATCACGCGTTTCAAAATTTGAATCCCTACTTGCAAAACGTTAGGCAATAGCTTTAAGAATAAAGTACTATATATTGCATATAATGTATATATGAACAACAAGCGGTAGCGATGTGATACGGTAATTATAAGCAAAATAGTTATGTATTCTAGTCTTAAACGCTGATGGACTTTTTAAAATTTCAGTCGTGTGACGTGATGATGTTGTGGGTTTCCACGGCTCGATGCACGAGCACTGCTCTGCGGAAGCTGCTCTCTCTCTCTAACTGACGACCGTGCAACCCTCGGGCGAGAGGACGCTTTGAAAAGGGCAAAGTATTATTCGTTACATTAGAACAGCGCCTCGCGAAGTGATCTCAGCAGCGCCGGGAGACCCCCAACCACAACCCCCCCTTAGCAACATGCCCGTTGCATCGATCGCCCACCGAGAGCGTCGCCACTTGAGCACGTCATCGGCGTGGCCCCCTCTGCTTCTTTTCTTTTCTCCCGGCGGGAGTAAAAAGCGCGCCGAGGTGGCCACGAAAGAGACCGCGGCGGCGGCGGCGGCGGCGCAGGCGAGCGTCAGAGCCAGAGCCCCGTGTTTTTTCCCCGCAGACAGCCGCCGTCCGCTTGCCGCGGAGCGCGAGCCGGCGACGTCATGGTGGAGAACGAGGCGGCTATCAGCGAGGAGGAGGCGGCGCAGTACGACCGCCAGATCCGGCTGTGGGGTCTCGAGGCCCAGAAGAGGTGAGCGTTGCGCCCGCCGTCTCGATTGACGGCGGGACTCGTCATCGCCAAGCACCGTCGCGTTGTTTTTGGTCGGCGGACTTTAATGCACGTTTCGTTTGTCTACAAAACGCACACAAATGAAAGGTCGCACGGGGATTTTTTTTGTGTGTGTGAGACGCGCGTGCTGGAGTTGCCCGCAACAAAGCGGCGCACGAGCGACCCGGCCGCTCTCCGCCACTCATTCATTTGTTTTACGGAGTCCACGTGCTCTGCGGATTGTTGGCAAGATGTCACGGTTTGATCGGCAAGAGAGTCGGCGCTGAAAAAGTGCCACTTCAGTATCGCTCGACCACGCACGTTTTCGACGACAAAATCTTACTCGGCTCCCATTTCTCCGAAGATTTTGACCCAGAACAGCGCATTGGCACAGTTGTGCGGGTTAAATTGCGGACAAAACCGCACGCCATGGGATCAAGTTTAAACTTATTGTTTCCAACAGTCCATGTGTTCTGCGATGTCCTCGATGCACTAAGTGGGAAACATACTGTTTGCATAGACCTGAGCTAAAAGGAGTTTTTGCAGCGGGGCTGCTGCTGTGCACCGAGTACAGGAATGAATGTAAAACCAGTTTTCATAGCATATGCTGATGTTTATTTTTTAAATCTCTTTTATGTCCTACATTTGATTGCCATTATTTGACTTTGAGTTGAACTCTCCTCATGTTGTTGTTGATATCCTGTTCCCTCCACACGCTCAGATTTGTAACAAAAAAGCGTTATTGCTGATTTGCTGTTCTTATGTCGTTGTTGTTTACGTGCCATTCTCTCCGTAGCTCTGCGGCGCTTTGTGACCCTGGGGTGAAAGGCGCTCTAGAAGTGCAATTATTATTATATTCGCCTGGTCTTTAAACATATGTTCAAACAACTAGGCGCTTGTATTACTCCAGCTAAGATTGCGGTATTGTATATAGATCTTACGTTTGTAATTGACAACTCGTGCTTGTATTCGGATTGGTCCTAGGACTCCACGGGTCAGATTGTTGTTGCTCGCAAGCTGATCTGTGCGCCAGTAATGTGACTCAATAAAAATTACACTTTGTCAACGTTATGACCACAAATGACCTTTTTGGGTCTGGCAGCTAGGTGATTCAGCCTTGATTGATAATTATATAAATGTAGTTACATCCAGCTACATGATATGTTCTTATTTCGTCATGCTCACTATAATGGAAAACATTTTTACGAAAAAAATGTCACACCTGAGGACATGTGTACAAAATAGTGAATTGTCTGCTGCAGACTGAGAGCTTCCAAACTGCTGATCGTGGGAATGAAAGGCCTTGGAGCTGAGGTTGCGAAGAACTTGATACTCGCTGGCGTAAAGTCCGTGACGTTTTTAGATCATCATGAGGTATGGAACCGTCATTCTTTATTTCAAACACACTGACAGCTTAATTATAACGGCTGTATGTTCACATTTAAATTTATTTTGAGTTACTGTTTTGGATAAGGCTGAGAGCTATTTGTTCATAGATTGCGCCCGCTTATGTTTTGTTAAATGTACTCATCTCATTGTCAGAAACCGCTTAATCCTGTACAGGGTCGCGGTGAGCCGGAGCCTATCCCGGCAGATACAGGGCGCAAGGCATGGATATACCCAGGACGGGACGCCAGGCACTGAGGGCAATGCTGCTGCATAGTTTGAGGGCAATTTAACTAAATTGCCCTCAAATTGGACTGTAAGAGGAAAACGGAGTGCCCGGCGAAAACCCATGTGGACACGGGGAGAACATGCAAACTCTACATAGAAAGGCACCAGAGCCAAGATTTGAACCCGGGACCTTCTTGCTGTGAGGCGACAGCGCTACCCACTGGGCCACTGTGCCGCCCCTGTTAAATGTACAGTTTGTGGTTTCACACCATGTGTAAGACTGGCTCTGTTGGTCATATATGTAGATTTGATGGTTAATTATATTTGACTTAAGTCATACACAATCATGTTTTATTGCTTTTTTCTAAGCCTTCAATGTTAATGCATTACTAGACGTAACACTTTTATATTTCTCTTTACCGCAGGGCAGGTCTAAATGTTGAGCAACTTCACAGAATTATATAAATTATTATTCTTATTGTTATTTGTAAACAATACATGCAGTTTATTACGTGCACATTATATTCAGTTTAAAAGGTATTAATACGAATAGAGGACAACCCAGTGACTTGAGGAAACCGCATAGTGGTGGAGAGTCAGCCATGTGGTTGGCTGGCATCTACCAGATCTCGTTAGAGGCATCCTCATACTGCGCCTGAGGATGCCTCTAACGTGTGAGGCGAAACGTCGCGAGGAGAGGAGAGAGAGCCATCGACGCGGCTGTCCCGAGAGAGCAGCTTTTCTAAGCAATCATCATGCATCGAGCCGTGAAAACCTACATCATTATAATTATAAATTATCAGTGTTTATATTACATATCCCTGATAATTATCACCCCAGTAGCCCTGCATTTACAAAAATACCTCCTCAACAATGACCTCCTCGATCCTTTCTAATCTGAGTTCAGATTCGGCCATAGTACCGAAACCTTCGGTCGGAGTCAACTAGTTAATGACCTACTTGTCACTGCTGATGAAGACTCGCCGAGTATTCTTGTCCTCCTGGACATGAGAGCTGCCTTTGATGCCGTTGACTACCCTACCTTTAACGACTGGAAGGTATAGGTGTCTGGCTGTGTCCTGCACTGTCTCAGCTGCTGCGTCTCTGACTGGAAGGAGTTTGTCAGCCTCAGAGGCTGTAACTCAGAGATTCATCCCATTTTGTCTGGAGTTCCTCACGGTTCAGCCCTCGGCCATCTCTTCAGCATCTACATACGAACACTTGGCCTTATCCTGTGCAGCCTCAATCTCAGCTACGATTGCTATGCCGATGACATCTAAATCTATATCCATGCAAAGCCATCCATCAATGCGTCTTGACTTTGTGTGTCGTCCTCACTGTAAACTGTGAAGTCCTGGTTCAATTCAGATTTCTTTAAACTAAATGGCGACAAAACAGATGTTTTGGTTTTTGGAACCCTGCACCAATTGTCCAAGGCTGAACCCATCCAATTGATGCTTGACGACCAGACCATTAAAGTTGCTAAGGCAGTCTGGAGTTTAGGAGTGACTCTTGATTCCTCATTCAGCTTCGAGACACACATCAACAAGGTGACGAAGGTAGCTTATTTCCGTCTGACACATAGCCAGACTGCGCAACATCCTTTCATCCTCCGACACTTAGAAGCGATTATTGCAAAACACTTATCACTGGCATACCTGCCGAGCTGATCGATCGCCTCCAGCATGTTCAGAATTCAGCTGCTAGAGTCCTCACTTGCACACCCATCCACGGTAATATATATCCCCAGTACTGGTGTTTCTCCATTGGCTACCGGTTAAATATAGGATTGATTGCAAGATTCTCATTCTCACCTACAAAGTTTTCACTGGCGCTGCTCAGACATACATCCGTGACTTACTTCAGGCATCCTCCTCTACAAAGCGCTGTAGAAGTGCAATTATTATTATTACACAACCACTACTATCCTTCAATACGGGCCTGCCGCGTGTACCCAGATTGCACCTCCATTCGATGGATGACATAGCCTTCTCGCGTGCTACTCCCAGACTCTGCATTGCCCTTTTGTTGGAGATTCGGTCAGCTGAATCTCTGGGCATCTTCAAATCTTGTCTCAAGACTCAATTGTTCAGTAAAGCTTTGAAGTCCTCGGTCTACGACTGTTGATGTGGCTCACTGTCGTGCCAGGATGATGGTTATCTGCTGACCTGCGACTGTTCAGGAACACTGATTCCGTCCTTCGTTTGTTTAACAATTATTGTATCGCTTATTTATGCTGTTCTCTAAATTACAGCCTTGGTTGACTATCAGTTCGATTGCTCTGCTGCTGTTGCTGACTTGCCGTTCTCTCCACAACTTATATTTGTAACAAAAATAAAAATTTTATTTATTGTTGATCTGCCGTTCATATGTCGTTGTTGTTGACATGACGTTCTCTCCACATCTCTGTGCAGTGCTTTGTTATCCTAGGGTGGAAAGTGCTCTAGAAGTGCAATTATTATTATATTATTAAGGGCAACTCTACCAGCAGTGCCTGACCCCATGCGACGTTGCACGTGTTAACCCCTAGACCACGATAATATTAACATCTTCGTTTGCATTTAGAGAATGTATTTCTGTCTCCGCTGTATGTACAGGCAACAGAAGAGAACACCCGTGCTCAGTTTCTGGTTCCACGAACCCGGCTTGGGGAGAATCTAGCTGAAGCCTCTCTGGAGAGAGCCCAGAACCTCAACCCAATGGTTAATGTGCAGACGGACAAGAGTGACATTGCTGGCAAGACAGAAGAGTTCTTCACCCAGTTTGACTCGGTGATTTCTATGGTCCTGCCCTTTAACTCCCAGCAAAAGTCATTGGTTTGAGTGTTGCAATTGCAGCTTGGTTAAGTGTTAAATGAGCAAGTTCCCAGAAATGTGCTCGATCTCATCATATCTCAAGCTAAGCATGGTTGAGACTGGATAATGCATAGATGCATACAAAACAGCATGGTGTAGGGTGTTGTGAGACTGTGGTGGACAGCAGAGGGTAGTGTAGCATAACGGTAATTGTACTACTCTTTTCTTGTGTTTATGCTCCCTGATCTCACCACTGAATTAAGAAATGTAGGTAGAAATATGACACCAGTCTGATTGCCCACCTACAAAAAGTTAGTTCCATCAACCTCATGATAATGATGCATTAATGCATTGACAAATATTTGCACAGTAAATGTTACCTAACCCAATATCATGGACAATAATATATTTCAATGCAAGCATAGGATGAATGAGTAGGAGTTTTAGTGTGCAACTTGCAGTCCAGTAAACATTCATATTCATAGTGACCAGAGGAGGGCAGCCACATGTGTAAAAAAAATGTGGGTGAATGCATTGCAACATCGGAGCAAAGGCAATATAATTACAGCTTGAATTTTTGAAACTAATGGTTTAGAGCCGCCAATATCAACCAGTAGGTCTGGTAGTTCCATCCACCTCATGATAATGATGCATCAATGCATTGACAAATTTTCAGGTTATTTGCACATTAAATGTCACCCAACCCAATATCATGGACAATAATATATTTCAATGCAAGAATAGGATGAATGAGTAGGAGTTTAGTGTGCAACTTGCAGTCCAGTAAATATTCATAGTGACCAGAGGAGGGCAGTCCCATGTGTAAACAAAAATGTGGGTGAATGCATTCCAACATCAGAGCAAAAGCAATAGAATTACAGCTTGAATTTTTGAAACGAATGGTTGAGCCGCCAATATCAACCAGTAGGTCTCAGTCCATCATTGTGCCACGAGTGCTGCTGAATGGTCTGGGGAGACCATACCCAAGTGGGCTAAGTGGGTCTTGAGTTGCCAACGTTTGAGAATAGAGCCTCACTTGAAATTGTTGCGAGAATAATCTATGTTGAACATTTTTAAGCAGTGGTTTTTTTATTCAGCTGTATTCTAAATATTATGACATTAAATTACGTTTTGTATTACTTCCTCATCATTGTCAACGTATGGTAAACTGAATATACCCACTGTAATTGGACATTTTTCCTGTTTTTTTGTCTGCAGGTATGCCTGATCGGGTGCCCTCAGGATGTCATGATTAAGATCAACAGCATCTGTCACAAACGTAATATTAAGTTCTTCGCAGGAGATGTGTTTGGTTTTCATGGATACACGTTCTCCGATCTTGGGATACATGACTATGTGGAGTAAGTGAATTTGAACATGATTTTTAAGTTGTGTTCATGCTTATATGGTTCATAATATTTGCATGATGCTCTTTAAAAACATAAATACAGGCTGTATTTTTTTAAACATTCTCATAAAATATGACAAGTTCATTCAGAAATACCATGGTTGAATTACGAAAGAGTTTACTAGGACATCCGTTGATTTTGATGTAGTTAATCATTGTATGTTTACATAGAATGGATAATGTCTAAACATGTGCGTTCATTTTAGTGCAACAATACTAGACTAATCACATTGCAGAATAGTGTTAGAGTTACGCTGTCTTGTAACAGCAAGAACGTCCCAGGTTCGATTCCTGGCTCGGATGCTTTTCTGTGTAACGATTGCATGTTATCGCTGGCTTTTCACTACAGTCAAAAAACATGCTGCCAAGGTTAATTATCCTGACTAAATTGCCCCGGTGCCCTAAGATGTTGCAACTTGCTTACCCCTCTCCACTGGAGAACTGTTACAAAGAATGACGGCTCAATCGTTCCTTCCAACTTAAATAAAATTGACCAACTGACATTGGATTTACAAAAGGGCATGTACATTCTTAATGGAATCTGGTTGTTGGGCTTCACTGTAAAATAAAGATTGTTTTACTTGCTATTTTCAAGAATTTGGCAGTTTATTATTTTTTTTAGGCCCATAAGAAATGTGTTGCTTTAACGAAAATACTGCAAATTGTTGCAGTTAACAGCGTACGTACTGCTTAACCTAATGATATGTGGGCTAAAACGTGTGTGATTTCTTTCCTGTCATGCTTCTGAAGGGAAAAACCCAAGAAAGTGGAGGTGGAGAGTGCGGAGGATGGCCCTGCGGCAAAGAAGCGCAAAGTAATCTCGTCAGAATCGACCATGGTCAAAAAGGTAAATGGAAGGAATGACCTCAGTCGCTGAGTCAAGTCTTTTGTCGCCCACATTGCATTTCCACCATGCTTGTTTATTGCCGAGTCTATTTGCCCTTAGGAAAAAAAACCCTTAATTTGCCTGACATAGGCATAGTGTGGGTATAAATTGCTTGTCAGAAGCACAATTCCCTTAATGAAAGGCAGGTTATCTTAACTGAATTGTAATTGCTTTAGCAGTGCTGTCAAGTGCCTTATATACAATGTGTACCATTAGTTAAGTTAGTTTTTATTTAAACTAGAAGAAACCGTTGAACTATGTGGCTCTTTATAACAGTTGTCCATCAAGAAGGAGTAAGCAACTCACAACATCTCCGGGCATCATCCTGGGCAATTTAGTCAGGACCATTAACCTGAGCAGAATGTCTTTGGAGTGTGGGAGAATACGGACACAGAAAGAGGGTGGAAACACCACACAGAAAGGTATCCTAGCTAGAAATTTAACCAGGGCCTTTCTTGCTATGAAGCAGCAGCACTGCTCAGTGACACCGTAAACAGCACAAAACAGCATTACCGGTGTTTCAGCAAATTACTCTTCACTGCAGTTGGCTTAGTCTGCGGTTTTTTGTGAAAACGTTTTTCAGTAAATAAAGCAATGCTTTAAATTACATGTGAGATTCTTCTAATTTTCTTGCTACATGTTTTGTTAATTTACTGCTTTACTGTTCAGTTTTGATGTGCTAAAGTCAATGAAATCATGTGCTTCCCCTGACTGACTGTAATACTATTGTATCTATACATTTTTAAAGCTGATTGGCAAACGTTTGCCGTGGCGATTGCTTCCAAAAGCTACACTTTCGGGATAGCAGTGTCGAGCGCTGCTCCCCTCTCCTTCGTGATATTTCACCTCCCATGTTGAAGGCATCCTCAGGTGTTGTGGCTGAGTACTTGTGACTGAGCGAACTCAATGTAATTGTTGTATTATATTTGTGTTTTTTCGTCTTTGTTTTTAAGCTCATTTGACTAAACCTGCTCCCACCCCGAGTTTAACAATAACTTGAAATGTAATTCCTACATCATGGATGTCTGATGGTTACTCGTTATAGATCCATGCTTGCCCGATTTATAATGCATTTCGCCTCCCTTAGTTGCTGTATGTATTTCACGTCGTAGAATTTTGGTATGATGTTGCTGTCCCTACAGCGGTGTAAAAAGGTGAGATTGCTGAACATCCTTGTCGAAATTTTTCGACAAGTTGAGTGTTCCTGAATATTGTGGCTTCATAAGTCACGTAACTATGCTTCAGCATTAATCAGCAAATTCTGTAAGAGCCGAAGCAGTGCATTCCTTGTACTACCTTAGTTCAAGGATCGCTGCGGTACTTGCCGTGAATTCGAAAGAATGGCTATGTTTTCAGATGACATCATGGCCAGAGTTAGGCATACATTAGCTCGTACAAGGTAATCCATCTTTACTTCAAAGAATTTGTGTTTAAAGATAATGTTTAATAGCTTAATATAAATTAGTAATTGCTTTTATGCAGCAGTAGCATACATTCTATTAGGATGTTGTGTTTCTGTTTCTGGGTTTTGAAACATTTACTGTTTGTAAACTTTATTGCTCGTAATTCTTTGACTGTTTTTAGCTGGTATAATCATGTACGTTGTAGGTAAATGGTTAATAATGTAGACTTAAGTTCTTACGTGCACAATTATTTGTATGTAATCTTAAATCTGGGTTGGGTAATTTTGTGTTAGTAATTTATCTAAAACGTGTTGGAAAATCACATGAATACATTTTTATTTCCAAACATGAACATTAAACGTTTAAATGCATATTTACATTTGAGTATACGTGCTAATGTAATCTGTTGTATAAAACTGTTTTTAAAATAATATATTTTGCTTTGTATTTGATATTTGTATAAAAGTCCTTTAATGGTTCATTGTTCACAGGTATTTTCTGCAAATACCATGAGTTCAAGTGTTTTTTTTAATATATATAAATTACTTATATGTTCTTATGGGAATTTTTTGAACTTTTTAGATTCTTTAATTATCATGTACTCTTTGTTTTAGACGGTAGAGTTTTGCACCATGGCGGAAGCACTTGAGGCAGACTGGACAACGGATCGAGCCAAGAAAATAATCAAAAAAACACCAGCTGGCTACTTCCTTACAAAAGGTTTGTACTTTATATATATATACACACACAAAGTGAACACATTAAAGAGTGCATTTGTTTTCTAATTTATCTGCAGTGTTGACAGCTACTTTATTGGATAATCGTCTTTACCAGAAAACAAAATGTTGGGGTTCTATTGTGAGAAGCGTATCCAATGTTTCCCAGCATCTCTGAATATCCAGCATCGTGTACTTCGGGACGTGGCTTGTGTGGTCTGCCGACATGTCATGTTATTATGCGTAGGTTTATCGTTACCCGAAATATGTAGTAAAATATAGTAGCCTTGGCGATAAAGGGCACTTTAGCAACTTTGAGGTGAGAGTGACTCATTCGGCTCATTGCTTCCTTGATAAAACGGCTGGGGTTTTTGACATTTGCCGCTAATGCTCTGGACTAAGGAGTGCAGTGTGTGGTGGCCTGAGCACCTTGTAGGCTGGAGAAGGTAGGTTGTTGTATCCTCTGTGTGATCGCACACTCAACCGCATGGCCAGTAGGCGTCTGCTGTTTGTGTGAAAATGCCTAGTCCCTTCTTTCTAATGCCATCATCCAAGCTGCATTGTAGAGATATACCCTTATGATCTGTTGTTCTGTGATTTTTGGTTTCAAACAGACTTTTAGCGGCTCAATGGTCTATACGTTATTTAGGTCAAGGCAGCACAAAATGTACTTTTTCAATTGGCAGTAAAAAAAAACCATGTTGTCTTAGAAAAATTATTTTGTATAGCTGCGTGATTCTATACAAAATTTGGAGCTTTTACAACTTTGAAATATATTGCCTTTGTCATGTGTGCTACCTATATTTATTGGTCTGCTAAGTATATTGCCCCCAGTGCCATGCGATATCCTGGCATCACATCCTGAGTATAGCCCCGCCTTATGCCCTTTGTCTGCCAGGATAGACTCCGGATCCCTGCGACCCTGAACGGGATTAAGCGGGTATTGATGATGATGATGATGATGTGAAACAATGGGCATTTCTATGCAGTACCAAATTTGTTGCGTCATATCAAATATTGTAATAGTAATAGTTTAATCTGTCTTAAATTATATGAATTTGGCCGTGAGTAGCATATGTCTGGGGTTTTTGGCCTTCGGTTATGTGGGATTTTTTTTTTCTACTCTGAACAATGCCAAGTTAAAAATATAAAACATTTAAATGAACTGGATTTTTGCTTTCAAAATACATATAACGTTTACGTCAAATACAAATTGCATTGAAGTATTATGTGATGTCAGTGCACATTGTTCTATTACAATTAAATCAGTTGCATTGTTAGAAATAACATAACATATCCATTTTCTAAATTCTACGTTTGCTATTCAAAAACTGTGCTTAAAAAAAACTTCATATACTTATCGATCTTTCACACGTTACGCTATCGTTAATTGGAAAGAAGTGTTTTCTCAAGGGAATGCAAAGGATCGTACAATGGTTTGAGAAAGATAATATTGGGATGCAAGTTGTATGTGTTGTGAAAGTATTGCACATCAGTACTTATTGCACTGGGAATCAGATCTAATGAAATGGGGAAATAGTGGGGTTGGCTTTGCAGCAGCGATAGTGTAAAAAGAGAGGGTGACTTCTTTTTTTGTTGCCAAAAGTGCGGTAGGCAATTAGTCATCAGTTAGTCAAACTTTCCATTGCAAGGTCCCACGCAGGGCCCAAAATTAGCGAGTGGTTATGTCGGATAATTTTATTCTATATACATGCGAGATATTACATGTCACTTTTTTAATGTTTATTTGTTATACTTACATTTTTGACATTCGTATAGATTTTCAGCACTTAATGCTTTTACTAATAATATGATCTATGATAGGCTGTTATTACATTTTTTCTTGTAACTATTTTCATATTCAACAATTGCACGTTATTTAACTTAATACAATGTTCAAAGTTATATGCAAACCATAAATTCGGCAACACAAGTCATTATTTGTTTATATGCTGTACCGCAGTTCAACATATTTCCGAGTCGCTAAACATGTAGACATATATGTATACATATATACATATGAGAAGCGTATTGCGAGACGTTGTACTTAAAGTGTTGCAAACGAAATTACTGAAATTTGACATTGGGAGAAAACGGTTTACAGCTTTTCACATAAGCACACTTCAGACGGTGCACCTTCGCACACAATCTGTTCCTGGGGTTATTCTTTATAGGGGCTGCTGCTGAATAACCCGTGACATTTTCGCTCAGATGGTGAGCCCTCGTTCGGTAACACGGGTGACCTCATTGTCATGATGTCATGCACGATGGGGAGGACTAAGATATGGTCTGTCGAATGCCTGCACTCACTGCGGCTGAAGTCATGCAAACCTTTCTGGGAATTTGGCATAAAAAATAAATCCCCCCCTCCCCGTCCCATGAGTGGACGTGACGCTGCCGATTTAAATACTTGTGCTCATTTGCTTGAATGGGAAGTTTGTATCTAACGTCTCGGGAAATATACAAATATTTCGTCAACTTTTCAAGGAAAGTACAAATGTTAATACCGAGTAATTGTAACCGTGAAATGGAGTTTTTTTTTTACACTGCAATGAAGTAATGTTTTCCGCGCTTATCTTATACATTTGCGCTACAAATGTACAAGATAAGCGCTTGGTTGTCACCTCTTTATAATGAATTTGAGGTGTTTGCAACCTCATTTTATGTTGTATATCAAATAATCGTTAACTTGTTTATGAGCAGCACTAGTTCAGCGTTTTCATACAGGATATTTACATATCCTTTTCCTTAGTTTATTTCAAGGATATATAGCAAATATATTTTAGGCTAAGATAATAACTCGGTTTGACCAATGTTACCCCTTTTTAAATAAATTAATTGTCGACTCCGAAAAACGTACAATTACAACACGATGTTTAATTGTTTTATTGCTTTGAATTACTACACTTCCTTGAACTGCTTCTTGAATTAAACATTAATTTTCTTCAAGAAAATATGTAGTACAAGAGAAGAATTTTGACATCTTTTTGTCATGATAACGTCTCTTGTAGAAATAAGTTTTTCAGCTGAAACACATTTGTCTTCGCAAATGCATTATTTTGGAAAGTTATAAGTGGAACAAGATGTATGCTAAAACTGGTCAGAACATCAACACAGCCACGGGATTTGACAAAGGCTATATGGGAGACAAGTGGTGATGTTTTACCTTCCGTCCCTTCCTCACTGTTGGCAGTATTTACTCTGTTGCCCTCTTTGCTTATCTTCGATGAGGGCTGTGTAAGAGGGCCGCAACTGAGCTAGGGTTTCGCTTGTAGCTGGTCTGCATTGTAGGGAATTTCCACTGGCCACTGCTTTGCTGTGATAACGAACCCAGCCAAATTCGTGGTGCATCTGATCATTGCTTGGCATAGGCCTTATTTGTTTATTCATCTTTTCACACCGAACGAGAGTTTGGTGTGCAAAAATAACAAATGTGGACATTTGAGAATTTCTCTCAAGAGTTGTTGTTATTATAGCCATATCCAGCATTCTGATGATACCACCAACGTGGGAGGCGAAATGTCATGAAAGAGAGGAGGAACGCTCGACACTGCTATCTGAAAGAACAGCTTTTGATAGCATTTCTCATACATTGAGCTGTGGAAACATACATCAATACAAATGTAAACACATTACCTCTATTATCAATCTCAGCTGCAGCAGCTGATTGAATGTAGCCTAAACATTCGATTTACATTAAGGTTCACGGGCATTTTATTGTTTTAAACATCAATTCAGTGTCCATATGTTTAAAGAGCTTGCAGGAGTAGAAAACATTAAATTAAACGGTTTACACTTGTTTCACAATGCGTATTCTCAGGGGCTTTGCAGAGCACTAGAATCACAGCAGTCTTCTTTAACTGTGCTACATTAGTGACTGGAAGGGACAGGGGTGGCTGTTATATATGATTGACTTAATTCTCAGAAATGAGCCTTGAAAAAAACTGCTGACACGGTGGCCACCACAGTCGCGGAGGTTAAAAAAATCTAAAAACATGCCGCTGCTGATTCACATGCAGCCGGTTTTTGTGGTCACGTCAGAGTGGGAGATGCAGGCCGAGCCTAATTTTCCCATAACTCCGGCGTATGAAGTAATAACGTGACAAATAACCTTAAAAGTACGAGAAAAAGTCGCTTGGTGTTACATTCTGTTTTCATTTTATACTTTTATAATTAGCATATCGTAATGGTGGAAATATTTTTATTCAAAAAGTATAATAAACAGCCTTCATGGTGGAAAGATTTTTTAAATTGTATGTAGTGCTTGTTGACAATGATTGCAACATGTCATACATCTTGATTGGTTTCTTAAGGCATACATACATGTTTGTGTCATATTCAACATTGTTTAGTGTGGTTATTTTGTTTGCTTATTATCAGTACTTCAAAAGTAGCTTGAAAGAAAATTATAGCTACTTTTAAAATTTAACTGTATCCTCAAGTGTTGTACTGATGTATGCGGAGTCATCGACACGGCTATCCAGAAAAAGCAGTTTTTGGAAGAAATCGTCAGCCATGAATGTTGTTTGATCCCTTTCCTAAACATCTGCTTTCATGTTTTACAATCCCTAGAAGTAATAAGATGGGGCTCATTTACAATGGTGTGTTTATATATATATACATTTAAAGCCCTTTTCCCAATTCACTGCCGAGGGCCATTGCACGCTGTTGTCATGGGGGTTATGTGACCATACATCACCAGTTTGATTCAGTGTGGGTTGGTGAAGACAGGGAACATAGACGTGAGTGAGTTTACTACAGTGCAACAGTGAGTTGTGCTGCATTGCCCTCAGCTACCCAAAATATAGACCTGTGGCCTATATTACCTACCTGTTACTGATGCCGGTCATCCATGCAAGCTAATGATAATATTTGCATTTCTAAAGCCCATTTCACCTAAAGGCGACAGTGCTGCACAGAGCTGTGGAGATATCCGCATGTCAAGAACATCAGAAATAGATCAATTACTTAAAATAATGACTCTAAATCAATGAAGGCAATCGATAAATAAAATAGTTATTAAAACAATAATTGTTAAAACAATGAAGGAAGGAACTGAGCAGGCACAGGTCAACAACGTGCTATCATCTAAGCACACAGCAGTGAGCAGTATCAACAGTCAGAGGACTTGAATGCCTTACGGAACATGTGAGTCTTAAGGCGAGATTTGAAGATGTCCAGGGGCTCAGCTGACTGAATCTCCAATGGAAGGGCATTCCAGAGTCTGGAAGCAGTGCGTGAGAAGGGTCTGTCACCCATCGAACGGAAGCGTGATCTGGGCACATGCAGCAAGCCCATATTGGAGGATCGAAGTTGCCATGTTGAGGAAGATGCCTAAGGTAGGTCACGGATGTACGTCGAAGCAGCGCCAGTGAGAGCCTTGTAGGAGAGAAGTGGTGTCTTAAATTCAATCCTGTGTTTAACCTTTAGCCAGTGGAAAGACACCAGCACTGGAGATATGTGATCGTGAATGGGAGTGCGGGTGAGGAGTAGCGGCCACATTCTGTACACGGATACGATTAATAAGGTCGGCAGGAATGCCAGGAAGTAGAGCATATCAATAATCTATTCATAACAAAATGAAGATGTGGCTTATCTTCTCAGCGTTGGAGGGTGACAGGATGTTGCACAGTCTGCCTATATTTAGTAATAATTGCACTTCTGGGGCACTTTTCACCCAGGGATCACAAAGTGCTCCAGGCTACCTTCGTCACCTTGTTGATTTGTCTCGAAGCTGAATGAAGAATCAAAAGTCACTCCTAGACTCCAGACTGCCTTAGCAACTTCGATGGTCTGATAGTCAATCATCAAATGGACAGGCTCAACCTTGGACAATTGCTGCGGGGTTCCAACAAGCAAAGCTTCATTTTTGTCATCATTTACCTTTAAGAAATTTGAATTGAGCCAGACCTTCAAAGTTGACATTAAGGATGACATGCGAAGACCAAACACATTGATAGACAACTTTGTGTGGATATAGATTTGATGTCATAAGCTTAGCAATGGTAGCTTATATTGAGGCTGCACATCATACGGCCAAGTGGTTTTTTGTAGACACTGAAGAGAAATGGGCAGGGAGCTAAAACCTGAGGAACACCAGATAAAACACAGTTACATTCTCAAAGGCTGATGGACTGCTCAGCCAGTGCAGGTCACAGCCAAAGATCCCGATGCCCTCCAGTCGTTCAAGGAAGGTAGGTTGGTCAGCGGTATCAAAGGCTGTGCTCAGGTCCAGGACGACAAAAATACTTGACAAGTCTTCATCGACAGCAAAAAGTAGGTCATTAACTACTTTAACCAAAGCAGTCTCAGTACTTCGGCTGGATCTGAACCCAGACTGACAGTGACTGAGGACGTGTTTTCATAATTTCATGTCTACTGCACCCTTAAGGACCTTAGAATTAAATGGTAAATTGATGGATCGTGATTGCTTTGAAAAGCTGCTCTCTTGGGACAGCCGCGTCGGCGCAGTGCGCACACTGCGCCTGAGGATGCCTCTAACGTGTGAGGCGGAACGTCGCGAGGAGAGGAAGCGAACGACGACGCGGCTGTCCCGAGAGAGCAGCTTTTCGAAGCGATCATCATGCATCGAGCCGTGAAAACCTACATCATTACAATGGATGGATCGATATTTATCAGGGATGTTCCAATCAAGGCCAGCTTTTTTTGAGCAGAGGAGTAATTGCAGCACATTTGAATAGTGGCCAAATGACGTTGGAACGAAGTGAGCAGATATAACAATGATAGCATTTCTATAGAGAATGACGAAGGTGACTATTTAAAGTTTACCCAAATGAGTTTGGATGATGTGCTTAACTTCGGAGATCAGATGAGATTGGGTGTATTCTCTGATCTAGTCATAGGCTGGACACTATACATGTGTGCACTAAGGATGTTTTACCAGCACTTATGATCAGTAGTATACATTACATTGCTCATATGACAATCTACATTGCAGTTATCACACTTGTGTGTCGCGTTTATGTAGGGCCCGATGGTGATGTTTACATATTTTGGAAATGTTTCGGTGTGGATGTTTGAGCAGAGCAGTGTTTTGTGCACTACACCGTGAACCCAGAAACTCCAGTTTAATTCCTGGTTCGTTACAAGTGTGAGTTTAATATGCCCATTGTAATTGTTACACTGTAAAATATTTAGAGGAATGCATAACTTGTCCTGCTCTTGAGATTGCAGGGACGATATTAAGGTGATCAAGTTGATTTAATATGGCAAGGTAATAGGTTAAAGTATCTCACATTCAAGCTTCTGACAACAAAGCAGCCGCTGCACTTTTTTTTGTGGTGGGGTAACCACTTTCTAACAGTGTAATTCAACTGTGGTTTTAATTAGTTAAGGACTTTTGCTGATGTAGGTTGTTGTGGCTATATGCATGATGAATACTTACCAAACCTGTTCTTTCGGGATAACCAGGTTCCACGTTGGAGGCATCTTCAGTTCACCCATTTCATAACGCCTGAAGGCGCCTCCAACGTGAGAGGTACAATGACGGGAAGTAGAGGGGAGGAGCGCTTAACACGACTATCCCAAAATAATGGCTTGAAGCAGTCATCACGGAATATTTAGTTCTAGAGCGTTATTAGCTTTAAGCTCTATGTGTCTTTATTGGAGTATTTAAATTGTTTTAAGTTCCCTAATTGAATTACAAGCAGCCATATTACATTTATTTTACCTGCATCTGCTTGCATAAAAATATGGCTCATTGTGGATTATTATGTCGCCGATTGTAAGTAAAAAGTGTGATTACATGTTTTTACTCAGTCATATTTTAAAATCACTAATGGGTTTGTGTTTTCCATGCTACCGAATTTTACTCTTACACCACATCCTGTTGACTGACATTTGTTGCAGGAGCAAAGTTTGTAAAAAAGATGTATAATCTGTTCTATGTTTGGTATTGCCTGGTAAACCTTGTTTTTTTTAACCAAGTAATCATTCGTACCAATCAAGTTGCCAGTTTTTCATCACCCAATTTGAGTGTTAAAAAAATACATTTCATTGTTTTTGTGCAATGGACCTCAGATCGAGCACTATACCATCGTGGAAAAACCACAATATTAGATCTCTGCTTCGATGAAGACCGTATAAAGGGCATTGGAGCAGACGTTTGACCAAACAGGGGAGCTGTTTATGCCTCGGACTTGCAAAGGCCAAATGCAGGACTATACGTGCTGCCTTTTGTTGCTTCCTCTCCAAGGCCACTTTCCATTTTCCCTCGTTTTGTACTTCTTCCTCCTTGTGATCCTTTCTCTGCCTTGTTGTAAAGGTTTGTCCGTGAAAAGCCACCCTTCCTGTGCTTTCTACCACGTAAAAGTATCCTGTTCTCTGCAACATCTCGTTTTCTTCCAACAATTCAAATAGAATCCCTGCCGCTGCATGCCGACTGAAAAGCTCATGACAGTTCTCTAAAGATACTTACGTTTCGGATAGTTTTTTTTCTACATTGGACTCGCTGAGAGGTGAGAAAGTACCTAGCACGTGCTTTAAAATGCCAGTTTCAAGAAACGGGAAAGGGCTCAACTAATGCGTCACTTTGTTTACTGCACCTCCTGGTAAGCGTTAGCAGTGGTCAAAAGTATTTTTGGAAAAATGCATTTAAAAAGCAAACGTAATACATTTTAACCGTGTCTCTTTGTTACATATGTTTTCTGGCACAAGTACCCATGTGATAAAACCTATTTTCTTTTTTACATAGTAATACATTTAGCCTGAATTCCAGTTATTGAGATTTCGTCATTGGTCGATGTCCTAGAAATAGCGGGTAGCTCGTGGTGTTCTGCACGCTTGCGTCCACTCTCCCTGTGTACACCTGTCTTCTCTTCCGGTTGTGTCGTGTGACTTCGCCACTAGCATTATCGAGACATCTGTGGCTGACCTTCGCTGGAGTAGTGGGCTGCATGCCTCACTGGAACAGTTGCTGGTTAGATGTGTGCAACGATTTCCCCGTATCTGCATGTGTGCGCTGTGTGTCTTGTGGTGCAATTTTTTGGGTGGGGAGTAGGATGGGAGGGAGGGTGTGTGGATATTGAGTTATTGTAATTTCAAAATAATGGTTAGTTTTTTTGTTCTTTCACGCCTTCAGTTGATTAAATTCTATTGAATTGTTGATTGCGCAGTTCATTTGGGCTCATAACATGGCTTTAATTGGCTGTCAGTGAAATGCGATGCAGTTTAAGTAATGTTATGTGGTTTTAATGTGAAGTGGTTAAGTGAAGGCTTCTGCGTTGTGTTAGTCATGGGGGTTGTTTCATGATATATGGCCTTTCCATTCTAGGTCATGCTGTTGGTAGCCATGGCTACAAATAGAACTTAGGTTGTACCAGTTTAGGGTTAATGGGGAGGACCAATGTGACTTTCCCCTCCTTTTAATGTGCAGGAAAATAGTTCAACACGGCATTGGCCCGACGATGTCAATGGACCCTTATGAAAAATAGACTTGAGATTTCAGTGACGCTTTCCTGGGTAAACAATCATTTGAATTATGAACTGAATTGTAATAGGAAGCTATACAAATGAGCAGTTAAAAATATTAAAAAGTTTCACATAAACGCATTGCGATGTATCTCTGCTGACACAAGTCTACATGTTGCCTTCTTACATGTTGCCTTCTTAAATATGATCATATGTTACCTTTGTGCCTTGAAAGCAGGTGTGTATATTTACATCTGCAAATACAGGGCAGCAGTAATTGTTTTTGTTCAAGGGTTTCGGTGTGAAAGTGCGGGGAAATATTTTTTTTGCTTATTTGCAATGGTTTCTGATATGAATCTTTGAAATGTGCCATATTGTTGGAGGAATTGGTTGCTACTCTAGTCATGAACTGAAATCTGTTATTACTGGAAAAGTAAAGGTGGAGCCCTGCAGTTGCTCTTTCATACTCCTCAAAGTGGAAGGGCCATCACACGAAGAATGTTCAGGATGTAATGCTGATGTGATGTGTTGAAAGAGGTGGGAGTACCCACACTTTACCGTACCATATGCGACCTGTCAGGCGTTTGACCATGGTACACTCTTTTTAGTGCGAGTGGATAAGTGGTTGGATTAAAAAACGAAACTTTTCCCATTTTTCAACACGTAAAAGCAAATGAAAAGTCACGATTTACGTTGCTCTCCCTTTAAACTCACTCTATCTCCACTACTCGTTCCTTGCAATGTTTTAATTTACAAAACCGTGAAAAAAACCGACTGAGGGAAGAAAAATAAACAATGGAAGAAGAATTAATACATTTCCAAAATACCCTACAATTATTAGCAAGATCCAGGAATTTGTAGTAAATAAAAATGTTATATAGAGTTCAAAAGCATTTGTTTCTGTACAACAAACAATACCCAAGTAAGTGTTGTGACTGGTAGACTGACTCGCAAATCGTCGATTATGTTGATATGTTGGTGTAAAGCATATTAC
This sequence comes from Mordacia mordax, assembly GCA_036362905.1. Taxonomy (NCBI): domain Eukaryota; kingdom Metazoa; phylum Chordata; class Hyperoartia; order Petromyzontiformes; family Petromyzontidae; genus Mordacia; species Mordacia mordax. The sequence goes on along the minus strand of JAZEWT010000007.1, from coordinate 7,838,911 downwards.
TACCTGCACAAACTTTGCATAAGTGTGGTTCAATGTGTTTCTTATGAATACAGCGAATTTGTGAACCACTTTAATAGACTTGCATCTCCATCCGCATGACTCACTGATGAGATCTCCTATCTGGACATTATTTACATGAATTCCTGTATTACACTGCAAGTTGCTAGATATAGTTCAGGTTAAACCTTGTGTTTTTTCAAACATTAAAGTAAATGTCTTACTATTCAAACTTGTGTGTGTTTGCCAAGTTTCCACAATCTAAATTTGTGTGTTGTCAATGCTGGGCCATCCTGAACAATTGGATGATAGTGAAAATGTATTTTCTCACCACCACTGTTAGGATATCTTCATGAGAACGTTTTCAATCTGAGTATTGCTGCGTTACAAAATGTCGTGAAGTTGCTCACGTTATTGTTAATGGTGCTTTTATAAACACCTAAGCCACAATAACATGTATTGCTTAGACAAGGTTTTGCTGTAATCCGGGTTAAATTAAAAGAGTATCACATCAGCGTTCACGAATAATAGCGATTCTCCAGCAATCTCATAACACATTCAGTTTGCACTAGGTTGTCCAGAGGATGGACATTATTAAGCTTAATTTACAGAGATGCATGGTTGCACACCACATACTCGTTAAGTAACAATCAAGGGTATACACTTGTAAATGATTAGCAAATCCAAGGAGTGTTTAATGAATAAAACAATATCACAGACAACTCTGTCCGCGAATGACCGATGTAGATGTTTATGTATTTGGTTGCCGCCTGCTGCGGGAGTGCGCTATTTGTGAGCTCTTATCTATAATGTTCCCTTACCAAGACCAAACAATCGAGTTATGACTTGCAGTGCCACTATTCCCAGCTTATGTAAATATTCCCCAGTCTAACACATGTAGTGTAATTACGACATTATCTCAGTTTAATTCTTTGCACTTCAAAAATGTGGAGCCATCTTTGATGGTCGATATAAATGTTTAAATGCAATGTTTAGGCTGTAAAGCCCCCGAAGCCTTGTGAAAGTGAGAATGTAGACACAACTTTTCTCCCTCTTCCTTTGAAAGTGGGTGTTCTGGTAATGTTCATGTTACGTTGTAAATATGACGAATTAAAGGTGCAATTCAAGTTTGGATTCTCAGAATGCACTTTTTCCTCAGCCACTCAACATTTTGAATTGTTTTTTTAATTCCTGTAAATAAAAAGATCAAAAGTGTCTGGCATCATTATAACGATATCTATTTATTATAGTCCTTTGTGCTATGTTAGGAAATAATAGTAGTTTAGGGTGCCATAATGTATTAACCACTATATTTCAGACCTCTAAAGTAGGCTTGCTGTATATAAAATAAATTGCAAAATTATGTCATTGTGAGAAATAACAAGTCAAGGTTATAAGCAGAAATTATTGCAGAACAGTATTTAATAGTGTATTAAGGGTAAAAATGTTATGCACAAAAACACTTTACTAATGGGACTTGAGAGCTGAACATATTTCAAAGTTGTGCTACTTTAACGCCGATAGAAAAACATTTGTTGCAGAATGCCAACGGTTTGATTGATGGACCTAAACGTGACTTTATATATGCGTTGTAATGAAGCAGGTGACTTTTCATTTTAATTGTTTTTATTCACTTTGCGTTGTAAATGTTTCTCTTCCTAAAGTATTTTACAGCGTTCTGCCTCCTAGATCCCATCTCTGAAAAAGATTATTGACTTGTACATTTTACCAATACAAGCATATACTGATGTAGGTGTTCACCGTTTGATGTATGAGAATTGCTTTTGGTAGCTTTTCTTTTGGGATTTCCATGTCGAGTGTCATTTCTTCTTCGTAATGACATATCACCTCCTATGCTGAAGGCATGTTCATATAACGCCTAACATTGAAAGCAATTATTACAAGCGTGCATTGTAAATGATGGCAATAGCAATGTATTCTCACAATGCATTCAATCAGAAACGATATCATGATTCAATCCCCCCCCCTTATTTGAGCAATATGATGAACTGACCCTCAGGTGAAAGCGCTCTATAAATGCTATTATTATTAACTTCATGCAAATATTAGTTTTTGTTTTATTTCCTTCATCCTATTGTTTGTGTGTTTTTAGGTTCGTAAATTTTTGTTGACATCAGCACAGTTTTGTTAAAATTACAGCACATGATGTGTAAAATATTTAACTAGGTGCTTCGATGCATGTATCCTAAGTGTAAGAATAGGTTTTAACTAGAGAATTGTTGCATCCTTAATATGTTTTGCAGACTGTAACATCTAAATATAGTTCCTGTGCCTAAATATGCTGCCACTTTGTGCATCGTATTTGTATGTACTAATCTGTTCTCATGGCTTACGATGCACGCGTGGAATCACACGTTAACTGTCGTTTTTTCAATCATTGTGGATTATGTGCAGGCATTGTCCCTGGTCTTACATTGAGCTAATTTACCAAACAACACTGTACATATGAGCCAAAAAAACAGGAAACAATAAAAAAAAGTAAGGTTGTAATAACAGGAGAGAAAAAAAAACAGTTGATCCTTGCATCAAACTGATGCCTTGCGTTCTTAAGTCATCAATCCCTTTTTGGGAGGCATGTGGGTGAATTGTTGCATCTTTAAGTTAGCAGCTAGATTATGCAGTGGTAACTGCCTCACAGAGATAATGTCCTGTACGAGGCTGTTCGATTCCTGCCTTAGGTGACTTTCTATGTGAAACGTGTGTCTCCTCCCCCTGTTCTGCATGAGTTTCCAATGGGTTCTCCAGTTTCCTCCCACAACTAAAAATCACGTTGATTATTTGGCCTACACCGTAATATATAAGGATTCAGAATCTGGTGGGTTGGCACCAGCTGACTGCCATGGCTGCCTCTCCCTCTCTGTGGTTTCCTGCAGCATTTTTGGACCTCTAGGTAAAAGGTGCTATGTAAATCTAATATATTATGCATAATGATCTGGCCCACACTGCCTGCCTTGCTACGTCGCAGTGCTGCTGCGATTCCGAACGGAGAAAGGCCGTGACCCAACGCCACAGTCCCAGAAGGAGGACACGAAGCTCCTGAGCCGACTGCGCGACGCTGTGATTGAGGAGAGCGGTGCCGGCAGCGACGTGATTCCCGACGGATTCGCGAGGTGAGCAGAGAGCGGCGGAGAATGGCGGAGCGGTGCTAACCCCCCCCCCCTCAGGTATAGATTTCTCAACAGCGAGAAACTGGAAATGGCTTCTTCCTGTTTTTTACATTTGGGGGATATTTTCCCACACGACGGTTGCAAATGTTGACTCCTTCCCTGGATCAATTCTTAGTAAAGGTACTTAGGACAAAAGTTATTTTTGAATTAGACTTTATGCTCGTTATTGTCCTTGCCCCCTTGCTGTTATGATATGAAGCCAAACAAAGTAATCGCTTTCACTAAAGTCAAAACATGGTAGTGTGTGAAAGTAGCTGATGTAAAAAAATACACATTTCAGATGAAGGTTAGTATTGCGTCTTTTAAGTCGGCTTTGAATGAGGCAGTTTAATAAAAAAAAAAGTTTTCAATAATTGCAATAAGCAATTCACCTTGTGGTTGTTGGATCATTGTGGCTGCTGGATTTACATTATGTGGCATGGTCAAGATGCTGAAAGGGGCACCGTAATAACTGAGAGCGTAGCCATGTGAGTGCTTCAGCATAGGGGTCTGGCTGGGTTAAGGCCATTTAAGCGTAGATTTCACTCGGTGCAGGCACTCGACATCTGCGGAGGGGCTTGGAACCGGGAGATGACTTGGTATGTTTTTTCTACAGATGTCTCCGTTGAGCAGATAACAAAAAAGAAAATGTGCCGAAGTGTGCATGTCTTCAAAGGATTTGAAAAAGAACCAGTATCAGTTGTAATGAAAATAGTTTGTAGTTTTAAATGTCTATCCCCATATGTGATTATTTAATTATGTTTTGCTGTTTTGCTTTTACAGTTCCTGTTTCTCAGAACTGAGCCCAATTTGTGCAGTGGTGGGTGGTGTCCTCGGTCAGGAGATAGTGAAGGTATCTGTTATTTACATTTTTTTTTATTGTTGAAGTGTATTATTAAAAAAATTAACACATGGCGTGTACCATATATGCCTACACAAGTTTCAGTCAACATGATCTGAAAAGAGTAATTTAAAGAATAACGATGTAGGTTTTCATGGCTCGATGCATGATGATTGCTCGCTCGTAACAGCCGCGTCGATCGCTTCCTCTCTCCTCTCCTCGCGACGCTTTTCGTAGCAATCATCAGTAATTAAAGGTGTTCAAGAAATTGCACCTAAACTTTCAGTACATTCACGTGTGCTTCTTATCCTCAGTTGACAATACCTTTTGGCTACTCTTTCATATTACATGTGAAGTGGCTCTGATAATATGGGTTTATTGACTATTTACAGACAGACACCGGTTAGTACTCAGGATGTCTGCCTAGAGAAAAAGAGCAGTGATTCAGGGCTAAAACAGGTCAATTAATGAGGTGAGCGCTGATTGCCTGTGAGCATATCAATATGATACTCTCATTGGCTCAGCGAGTGAAAACAATCATGGTAGTTCTCTCGAGCCGAGTGTTTGGATTCGTACCTTTTGACTTTCAACTTTCATTATAGATGTTCTTCATTTTTTGTAAAAGCAGTATCTCCATGGCAATGAGCGCTGTACCAAATAAGAATTGTGCAGGGTTGCTCTAAGCAGGGTTGGTTTGAATGTGGATATAAAATTATTCATTTAGTCACAGTACTAAATTGTATTGCTCTTAGCCACTACAATAAATAATGGCTCTTATAAATGCTGTGGTGCTATAGCAGTGGGAAATGTGCTAATGGTTATATGGTTAGAGTGGTGGCTATGGCTGGGGCGCTTTCTATCACGGTTCAAACAGGTGTGATTGTATCTGTAATGTATTATAGCACATGACCTT
>JAZEWT010000007.1:7790540-7809193 GCA_036362905.1 Mordacia mordax | reverse complement strand
CCCCCCCCATCGCCTGCAACCCCGTTGCGTGCCTTGTATCTAGGCAGGTAACTCAAGTTCAGCAGCGTGCACGCTAATGGAACATCTCGTGCCCGATATTATTTAATGACACGTCTGCTTAGTAGTGGCGTCGAAACATGTCGTCTTTGTTATTGGTTTGGTTGGAACGGTTGTGTCGTAGTTCGCGCACTGAACCACGAACTCGGCGACCTAAACTCCGTTCACGCTCGCCACCGATAACAGAGGTCATTATCTGAACCGGTTCTGGAGCGTCCGAGGTCGAGTCAGTCTTTGATGAGTACCTGCTGCGATGCGTTAACATCGCCACTCGGAAGACAAAGGCGCTCGGGCGGTGGTATTGATCACCCGGCTTTCATAGGCGCTCTCAAACAGCACTTGCCCGCACGGTGTGTTAAAGGCAGTACGGTACATGCACGCCTTTGTGTGGTTTGACCCGTTCTCTTGGGTGTTTGTTTGGTCTAATTCACGTCCGTGTGATCGCGTTGCGCGTGTTATTGTTACGCTTTGTGTTTCAAGAAGTGTCCACTTTCCTGGTAGGTTGATTCAGGAGTATTCGACAACTGGTGCAGTCTATAACTTCATCGCTACCTCTCAAGTGTTTACAATGTTGGCTGTGCTACGTGTTGACGTGTCAATGTTACCTAACGCCCCGAACGATCTTGTTTATACGCCTTTACGCACTGCGCAATGAATTCGTCAGAGAGAAAACGCGTTCACAAGGCTGAAGATGGAATTGGATCCCTTCTCACAAACTGACAACTTGTGCTGATGCACGAGTTCTCTGAGAGGCGAAACATAGTGAAGGAGAAAGGAAACGCGCTGGACACATCTATTATTATTAATTATTATTCATCCATCCCGAAAGAGGCGCTTTGGAGAGAAATTCTCAAATTGAGAACGCATTTTGGAAACTGCTCTTCATAGCTGTTCATTCGTGATAGCCGTGTCGAGTGTTATTTCACTCTCCGTAACGTTTCTCCTCCCACGTTGGAGGCATCAGGCATTTAAGAATAATTGAAGTGGAATTGTGGAAGTCGGCGATGGACTGGCGTCCCATCGTCGGTATATCCTTGTCTTGCGCCCTGTGTCTGCCGGGATAGGCTCCGGCTTCACCGTGACCCTGTATAGGACTAAGCAGTTTCAGACAATGAGATGAGATGAGATAATTGTGGAAGTTTCCCTTTAAAGAGAACCCTCAATCTCGATGGATTCTCAACTGGTTCGAAAAACGTTGGTTGTCATTCCATGGACAAGTGGCCCCAAGCGTTTACGTATTCTCGTTAAGTAAGTGAAGGACGCTGGTTATATTAAAGGATGGACCGCCCCCCACCACTTGAATGTAAACTTTAGCTTTGAAAAACAAGAGATGCGCCGTGGGCCCAAGCTCTACTGAGAGGGGAAAACCCCTCTGCCTTCACATTCTTTGACGTAAGATGCACAATGGCGTTTAGGGCTGTCTCTCAATGTATGCAACACGTATTACGGTAATGTTTGTATATATATAACGTTATTGGTTACAATCTCTCGGATGTAGAGCGAATCGTAACATTACTTATCACCGTCAACTGTTGTGCATAATCAATCAGTCTTTATTTCAGCTAGAAAGAACCGTTGCACTACGTAGCTCTTTATAACCGTTGTACAGCGGGGAGGGTAAGCAAGTTATTAGATAACTTGAATTATACACGGGATGGGACACCAGTCCATTACAGGGCACCGGGGGAAATTTAGTGAGCACGCCAATTAACCTCTACAACGTGTATTTAGACTGTGGGAGAAAATAGGAGTACCCGGAGAAAACCCACACAGACACGGGGAGAACATCCAAACTTCACACCGAAACGAACTAGAGTTTCTAATTGTGACGCAGCAGCGCTACTGACTGCGCCGCAGTTTAAACGCATAGCCGTACATTATTACTGTATCTATTTATACTTGTTGCAGTGTGTATAGATATCTTATATTGAGATGATTCTGGGTATTGTCTTGCAAGGTCGCCTTTACCTACTTGCCCCTTGCATAATCGCCCGAATATGGTTATATAATGAGCCTTAGCTACCGTACAGAGTTCTTTACACGAGGCCACGAGGCAGTGAGTCAGTCTTTCGTTAACCTTGAAATAACCGTTGCGCTGGTGGTAACCCGGGGGTAATTTAATCAACAGCACAATTATCCTATGCTGCTTTATTGTGCTGTGCAATTTTGAGTGCTACTGTTTACTTCCTGATTATGGTTGGGGTTTCAACTTGTTGATGTAAGTAACTTTATGTGCCCTCTGATTTTCTACGTAGTTATGTTGGTCAGTTAATACATTTGTTGTGTCACTGGAATCCCACATGTGGAGCTTGCATGCTCACTGGGTACGTTCCGCTGTAACAATAAACTCCGCGCACACCAGGCGATGCCAGCAGGCGATGCTGCGGTGCTGCGAGGCTTCACCTGTCTCGTGTGACCTGCTTGTGCCCGTGACACATGACTTGCGTGAACCTGGTGAACATTTTGCGTGTTTGGTGGGGTTTTTTTCGGTTTTTAAGCTGCTCGCGTCACGTGGTCCATGTAAATAAACATTAGGTCAAGAGCTCTGCTAGTATCACGTGCCGCGTGGCATTGCTTGTTTGGGAGTGACTCGTGTTTATGTATATGCTCTGAGTGAACTGCGTCGCAGGATTTACGTGCGTCGTCGTGTGACTGTTTCGGTGTGGTTGGTGGGTTTTACGAATATTTTTGTCCGCGAACTGAAAGCGTCATATGGCCCATGTCAACGTGAACACTTGTTAAAGCGCCACGCGTGCGCGTCTGTTAACGGTAAACGCGCGTCCATGCGCCGCGCGTGAACATTGTGATGAACCACGCGTGTTGCTCGCTTTCGTGTGAAACGTTGGGTCACGTCTGGGCTGCGTTTTAATGAAGCGACGTCAGCCTGGACGCAAAATCGTGGAAACTTCCCGGATGCGAGAGGACTTGGGAAGATGTGCGCTTTCAGCAGATTGGGAAACTGAAAGCAAGCATAGTGTCGTACATAGACTGTTCACGCCCTTTGAATTATCTATATGGACTAATCGTCGTGATGATCACTTTGTCCGAGACGCATTTGGGAAAATCTTTCAGCGTTAATACATGAGACGAATTTAGTCTCAAATTTGTGGTCATTCAAGCAAGCGCGTTCTTGTTTCACTGTATATTATAATTTACGGAGTGGCAGGAATGGTGGCACATGGTGGTGCAGTGAGTATCGCTGCCACCGCACAGCAAGGAAGGCCCGGGTTCGGTTATCGGCTCGTGTTCCTGTTTGTATGGATTTTATATATTCTACCCATATCTGCGTGGGTTTTCACTGGATACTCCGGTTTCCGCCCACAGTCCAAATACATGCTGCTTAAGTTAATTGTCCTGAATAAATTCCCCAGAGCCCTGAGATGTTGTAACTTGCATACCCCTCTCCGCTGTACAACTGTTCAAACGAGCTACATAGCTCAGCGGTTCCTTACAGTTTAAATAATAACTGATTGACAATGGAATACCCATTGCAAATTTTGTGGGTTTGCTCTCTAACACACCGGTCTGCTGAAGTAATAAAGAATTGACTACTTTCTATTTACATGGCAAACCTTGCTGATCGGCTGTGTCGGGTGGAGGCAGGCTTATGACACCTATTTTTCTATGTGACTCAATCCAAACATGGTTTAGTGTTATGCGCTCACCAAATGTATTTCGCTCGATGAATGCGTTCCAATATAATATTAAATGATACAATTTATAACGTGCTCAAAGTTCACGCTTGGTCGTGGACTAGACGTATAGTTACGTATAATTTTATGATGTTACTGGCCAGTTAATTAACGAGTGTTTGTTTTTTGGGAAAAAACCGGAGAACCCGGAGGAAAACTACGCAGAACAGAGAGAGAGAGCACACAAACTCTACGCGGAAAGTCGCCCAAGGCGGGAATCAAACCGCCTCAGGCAGGACTTTCAGTGAGGTTCAGATGTTACAACTGCGCCTCCCACGGGCAGCTCAATGCCCACGCACAGCCCGATTCATTGCTGGATAAAAGCCTCCTCCACGGCTGCGGGTTGTTTGTCAACACTTCACGCTGGTCAGTTCGAGCAGCAGAGATTGTGAGAACACGGAAGTGGGATAAATGATGGTTATTATTGCTCTCAAAAGCTGTTCTTTCGGGTTCATAATTTCACATCCTTCGTTGGAGACAACCTCTGACGATGATACGTCTCAACGAAGGAGACGAAACGTCGCGAAGAAAAATGCACCCGCTGCGGCGACCCAAATAGAAGAGTTCTTAAGAACAATTCTACAGCAATACATTGCTACAAAAATCACGAGCCCCCATATAGCCGCAGAAGACTGTATAGTTAAATGCTGCTATGGAACAGCACAGCACACGACGGCGTGGATGGCCATCGCGTTCTGGATTATTATACGTTGCGCACTCTTGGCGTATCAAATAATATTTTCAGGAAAGTAACCTATGCTGCACCCTACAGAGATCCCCCGTACAGCTTATAACAGCCTGTATGGATAAGTGCCGGCACAAGAAGAGATGAGTGACCAGCACCACGTCCGGCCGCCTTTGTGTCCCTAGTGGTGATGTTTACACACACCACACCAGGTACTCATTTAAGGCTGAGTGGCCCTAGGGGAGGCCCAATACTCGTTCTGTTAACCGCTACACCGCTGCTCCCCGCAAGCACGGTCCAGGCTGCAACTGCTGAGCTTACGATATCCTAGCGCATTCCATAAATATGGTGATAGGAAGCTATAACTAGCAGCTATTCGCTACGTGTGCGTTCATCACTCCTTTAAGCAGCGAGTTTTTTTTCTCTACGCGAAACAAAGTAAAGAACTATGAGATGCAAATGCGTTATGTGACTAATCCTCAATTATGTTCTGTTCTTGGGTGAGACCCGTATTTAGCTGCCGCTGTGATTTTAGCAAACTTGCTCCTTGCTGCACGCACGGATGCATTTTCTAGTCATTCGATGATAGGTATGGGCAGGTGCGTAGGTTGTGTGTGTGGGGGTCACTGCTAATATGTTGTGCGGTGGTAATTAGATGCTCGTGTGGTGCCAGTGTGAAGCGTTATGAGTTTGCGAATTGCTTTCCAAAGCTGTTCTTTCGGGATGGCCGTGTCAAGCCCTTCTCCTCTCTTCTTTGTAAATTATTATGCATGGAGCTGTGAAAACCTACCTTAAATACGTTATGAGTTTTCCAAATACAAGAATTAAATACGCGTAGGTTGCTCCATGTAATCCGTCAGAATATTGAAATTTGGTCCAGATATGTCTCCCTTAAAGAAAATGCTTCAGCAGAAAATGCTACGAAGGAGAGAAATGCGATCATGCTGAGCTTTATAGGTGCTCGCTAACTGAACTTAATCCTACAGAGAGCAGCTTTTCGAAGCAATCATCATCCTACAGTCTGTTAAGGCTTTACATGGGATCTCTTTATGCCTGCGTGTCAGTGTTCGATACGCGTTGCGGGTGTTCGCGCACGTGGGTCTGTGCATGCGTGCGTTTACGTGTCCGTGTCACACGCACGCACCTGTGTGCTTAAGTCTGAGCACCTGAGTGTCGTGCACGCCACGTGCGCGCTTGTGTAAAGTCTGCGCGCCGCCCCCCCGCCCGCACACAGCAAACACCGTCGCGTGCAGACCGAGGTGCGGAGCAACCGCGCGCATCGCGCCTGTGGTCACAGTGACTCACGCGCAAAAGCGAAATCCGCGCCCTGGCCGCCGCTCTCGCGCGGCCCGATTGTCATCGTCCCTACCTACGCATCGGGTCGTGTTTACCGGGAATTGCGGTGAAAAAAACATAATCTCAATCTTTTAATGTCGAAACTAAACCGACCACTTCCAACGCAAACACACGCGCGTACACGTAATTAGTGTTTGTAATATTACGTGAAAAAGTGCTTCATATGAACCCGAACAGTGCGGACCTCGAGCGGGAACTATTTTGGCTGTTATCAATAATAATAATTGCATTTATTGAGCGTTTTTAACCCGATGTCATAAAGCGCTGCACAGCGCCGCGGAGAGAACGGCATGTCAACAACAAGATCAGGACAGTTCAACTGAAAGTCCAAATCGTAGCAATAATTTATAGGACATAATGTAATCGGAAATGAAATAATTCTTCAACAAACAGGGAAGGAATAAATGTTTCCGAGTAGGCGCAGGTCGGCAGAAAGCCATCATCCCAGCACGGCATCATTATTGTAATAATGCTGTGTTGGTGACCAATATAGGGGACAATAACACCGCAGAATTATGGATGTATGCATATTGCGTCTTCATAGTCAACATTACCTTACGTTGATGATTCCTACTCCAAGCTAGCCTACCAACGCATCGGACAACACTTTCTTTCTGTGTAACCGCTGCATAGACACCCTTGCCGACCCAGTAGCTATGAATTTTAAGATTGCTCTTTGAGGGAGGCGTCTCGCGTAAGGATGCTCAGCCAATTCTGTAATCCAGTGTTTCGGATGCACATACTGTATTTGTAGCTAAGCATCTGTAAAAGCTGGACATTACATTTTTAAATAATGACGCTCTTGCTTTGTGTTATGTAACCAATGCCATAACTGGATATAAATAAATCGCGACCTCTCATCGACAACCATATTTCATTTAATCGAGTGAGTCATGGTCATGCGTTTATATGAATATCTCACACGGACGCCTGTACTTGCATGAGAACCATCTGTAACTTTGACCTAAATTGTGCCGTATATATACCAATGACCAATATAGCAAAGACCCAGACAGCGGTGGGGAATCCCCCAGTTCAAGTCTCCAAAGCGAATCAAAATAAAGCATTCACTATTTGCACTGGAGTCATCTTTGCTGCTGTTCTGTGGACAATAAACGCACGCCAATGGCAGAAAGCCTCACCCACGGATGAACTTTGTGGAGATATTTATTTAACGGCCAATTTTTTATGATCAGTCAAGGATTGGTTGCTGCGTTCAAATGGAAAAAGGAGCGTGCGCCTATACAAGTGACGTATTTCATAGCCTGAAGGTGAATCACCCGGGTGTCGTTGAGTTCGGACATTTTGACTTTTAAAATCCACGAAAATGCAAGGCTGAGTGCAGCATGTCCTCCATTCATCCATTGTCATACCGCTTCTCCGGGTGCGCGTCGCGGAGGCAACAGGCCTAGCAAAGCAGTTCAGACCGCCATTTCCTTAACAACTTCATCCAGCCCTTGCTGGAGGATTCTAAGGCGTTGAGAAATATAATCTCTCCAACCGGCCTGGCTCTGGCCTGGCATTCACTCCCAGCTGGCCAGGCCCGATAGACCTCCAGAGGGAGCCACCCAAGAGGCGTCCTTTTCAGATACCCGAGCCACCTCAACTGACTCCTCTCAATGCGGAGGCGCAGCGGTTCTACTCTGAGATCCTCCCAGATCACTGAGTACCTCGCCCTATCTCTAATGCTGAGTCCAGCAGCCCTACTGCGCTTTGTGACACTCGGGTGAAAAGCGCTCTATAAATGCAATTATTATTAATTATTATTACCGAGGAACCTCATTTCAGCTGCCTATATCCGTGACTTATTCTTTCGTTCATTAGCCAAAGCTCATGACCACAGGTGAGGGTTGGAATGAAGACTGAGCGGTAAATTGAGAGCTTTGCCTCCCGACTCAACTCCCTCTTCACCACGATGGTCTGGTGCAACGCCTGCATTGCTGTCGATGCAGTCCCAATCCATCCGTTAATCTCACACCCCCTTTTGCGCTCACTCGTGAATAATACCCCGATGTATTTGAATTCGGGCGGCGCGGTGGCCCAGAGGTTAGCGCTGACGCCTCACAGCAAGAAGGTCCCGGGTTCGAATCTCTCGGCTCGGGTGCCTTTCTGTGTGGAGTTTGCANNNGCTCACCGTGACCCTATACAGGATTAAGCGGTTTCAGATAATGAGATGAGATGAGAAATGGTGCACACTAACGGCCCCGGTACCCCGTACTCTCATAGGACTTCCCACAGAAACCCTCGGAGCACACGGTCAGAAGCTTTTTCCAAGTCCATGAAACACATGTAGATTGGTTTGGTAAATTTCCATGACCTCTCAAGAATCTGTGAGTATGTACAAATCTGGTCAGTTGTTCCACTGCCCAGATGGAATCCGCATTGTTCTTCCTGAATCAGAGGTTTAACAATCGACTGAATCCTCCTTTCCAGCACCCTGACAAAATCTTTCCCAAGGAAGTTGAGCAATGTGATCTCTCTTGAGATGAAACACACCGTCTGCTCCCCTTGTTAAAAATGAGAATCACCACCCCCGTCTGCCAATCCACAGGTACGGTTCCCGACAATCAGGCAACATTGAAAAGGCATGTTAGCCACGACAGCCCCACAACACTCAGGGCCTTCAGCATTTCCGGGCGGATCTCGTCTACTACTGGCACTTTGCTACTGTGTATATTCCGGACTAGCTCAGTGACTTCTGCGAAGGAGTGGGCTCTAACCCCCCACAACAGTCTGGCCGTGCCTCTTCCTCCTGTTGGGTTCAGGAGTTGCTCAAAGTGTTCCTTCTACCTCCCGACGATATCCCCAGTCGAGGTCAGCACCTCCCCTACGTTGCTGATAACAGTCTGGGCAGTGCCCTGCTTTTGCCTTTTGAGCCGTCGGATGGTTTGCCAGAACCTCTTTGAAGCCAGCCGAAAGTCCAACTCCTTCTCCCTAGCCTCTGCGGACTCCTCCCACACTCATGCATGCACTTTTTCAACTACCGCAGCTGCAGTCTTTCTGGCCTGCCGGAACCTGCCTGCTGAATCAGGAGTCCCCCGTGCCAATTAAGCCCGGAAGGACTCCTTCTCTTGTTTGACAGCTTCCTTCACCACTGGTGTCCACCAGCAGGTCCTTAGGTTGCCACAATAACAGGCACTGATCACCTTCTAGCCACAGCTCCTCGCAGCTGCTTCCACGTTGGAGGCTTTAAACAGAGTCCATTCGGACTCCATGTCCTCAGCCTCCTCCGGGGATAATAATAATATTCTAATAATTGCACTTCTAGAGTGCCTTTCACCCGGGGGTCACAAAGCGCTGTACAGAGCTGAGGAGGCAACGGTGTGTTAGCAACAACAAAAACACATGAACGGCAAATTAACGGAAATCGGAGCTGAAATCACTCCGGACAGGGTCGTCCACCAGTCGTTCCCAGCAAACGCTCACTCCACGTTGGGGCTCTCCAGAGGTCTCTCCCGTATCCGACTCCACCATCGGATTCAGCTCACCACCAGGTGGTGAGACAGCTCTGCTCCTCTCTTCACTCGACTCTCCACAACATATGGCCTCGGGTCTGAGAAAACAACTACAAAGGCGGTCATCGACCTTTGGCCCAAGGTGCTCTAGTACCAGGTGCACTTATGAGCCTCCTTGTGTTTGAATATAGTGTTTGTTATGGCCAGTCCATGACAAGTACAAAAGTCCAATAACAGAACGCCGCTCTAGTTCAGATCGGGCAGGTCATTACTCCAAAAAATTTTATTGCCCCGATTATTTGTTTTAATTATAGGGTCTGTTACAAGCTGTTCTTTTTATTATTGTAGTATTCATCATCTCCCAAGCATTCAAATCAGCCGTAATATTCAAACGTGCCCTGCAGCATGAGTCTGTTTTGACGCCTGTTGATTGAATTAAATACCCATAAGCAGTTGGAGTACCAGGAAAGCATATGAATATGTACACTGTGTCATGCACGTGCTTGTGGTGGCGGTGGTGGAGAGCGGTGGCTCAGTGGTTAACGCGCTGGGCTACAAACCTGGTGACCTGAGTTTGGAGCCTGCTCTTGGCCAACACCAGTAGCGATTTTTTGAACCGGTCCTAAGCCTCCCCTAGTTTGACGCAACCTCGAATAAGTACCTAGTGTTGTGTGTAAACATTGTCACTAGGGAGACAAAGGCGGCCGTGCGTAGTACTGGTAACCTACCTCGTGTGCCGTGTTAATCTCTATAGATGCTCGCTAACGGCACTTGACCTTACAGCCTCATCATCATTATCAATACCTGCTTAATAATAATATTTGCACTTCCAGATCCTGTACAGAGACGCGGGCGGGTCGGGGGGCGGAGCCTATCTCCGCCGACAGAAGGTGCAAGACGGAGGTATACTCAGAATTTGAAGACAGTACATATCAGGGCAATTTTTTTTTGGGGGGGGGGGCATTTTACTCAGCAGGCCATTGAACCTAGGCAGCAGCGTATTTTTGGACGGTGGAAGGAAACCGGAGTTCCTGGCAAAAACCCAGGCGGGCACGGGGATAAAACGGAAACCTCACACAGAAAGGCACCCGAACCAGGAATCGAACCCTTGGTATGAGGCGGCAGCGCTTATTCATTGTGCCACCATGCTGCCCCTCCCTGCAGTCTGCTAAGGCTATAGTGTGGAGTGCCAGGCAGGACGTAAAGTACATGTGTGTGTGTACGCGGAACATAATTTAGTTTGATCAAAACATACAATCGTTTTTAAGCGTTGGCCCCCAAAATAAATACAAAATGTTAATGAAAAAAAGTCTAAAAATACTGATGTAAGTTTTCACGGCTCGATTGTATGACGAGGCCTCTTCAGGCTTTCTGAGTCAAGGCAGTGAATTACCTTTGATATCAGAACAATGCAAATGGAAGTATAGAGCGCATAACCCTCAACTCCACTCAGATGCATTAGGATCCTTCAGTGATAGAGGCGAAACGTCGCAAAGAAGATTCTGGGAACACTGGACTCGGCTATCCCGAAACAGCTTTCAGAATCAATTCTCAAAGTCTTAAAGTCACAGTCTAAAAGTTATTGAAGAGAAAGTATTGTCCAGTCGTTTGGTGGCGTTAATCAAAACTTGCAGTGCGCAGGCAATTCCTGCTGATGCGGCGTTCGGATTGACTATGCTTGAGAACGAACCCTGCTCTCGGCAACCAACACCAGTGACGATTTTCTGAACTGGTCCGGGGCCTCACTTAGGTCAACTCAGCCTCAAACGAGAACCTGATTGGAGTGCGCAAACCATCGCCATTTGACCCTATAAATGAGCAACTCTTCACTCACGAACTCAGTGATCATGTGGCCTAAAACCTGGTCGCCAAGTAAACCGATTCCGAGATATAATGAAACAGATCACACATTCTTTCTCATCTCATGATGAGAAAGAGAAAGAAGGGCGGCGCGGTGGCCCAGTGGTTAGCGCTGACGCCTCACAGCAAGAAGGTCCCGGGTTCGAATCTCTCGGCTCGGGTGCCTTTCTGTGTGGAGTTTGCATGCTCTCCCCGTGTCCGCGTGGGTTTTCGCCGGGTACTCCGGTTTCCTTCCACAGTCCAAAAGCATGCTCCTGGATAGGTTGATTGGCTCGCAGACTAAAATTGTCCCGCAATGCCCGGCGATGGACCGGCGTCCCGTCGTCGGGTGTATTCCTGCCTTGCGCCCTATGTTTCCGGGATAGGCTCCGGCTTCACCGTGACCCTATATAGGATTAAGCGGTTTCAGATAATGAGATGAGATGAGATACTGGGGGAAGTTGTCGTGAAAAGTGACATGCGCAGCGCGTCTTTCGACTCTTGGAAACAACCGCAATTCCTGATGAAAACCTACTCGGACATGAGGAGAACATGCAATCCTCACAGAGAAAGGCACTCGAGGGGGGAATCGAACCTGGGTGCTTCTTGCTTCAAGGCAGCAGCGCTACTGGCTGCGCCACCGCGTTGTGTCATCATTACATGCGTTATTCCAGGCCACAGCTCACCAACTATCTGGTCAGTGTGGTGAAGTATGGTTAAACAACTTCCTTGACTGGTTCCGTGTGAGGAGAGACCTTCATTCAGCAGTGTATGTTTACCTCGGTAGGTATAACCTCGTTATTTATATTGCATTGTAGTGTAATTAGACGATGGCCTTCATCCAGCAGACGATAATAATCTGGATATACAACTATAATTTGTATATAATGGAGCAGGTTTTTTTTTATCAATGTACGTATGTATGACAGCAATGAGAGCACTGGGTCCGAATCCTTCATAAGCGCAGATTGTATCTTTTGGACAACATCACGTATTATTTCACCGTTACGTTCCACTTAATGATTGATCTTCCGAAACTTCAGACCGCCAGCAGCAATATTCCTATTAAGGACATCAGGGAGACACCCGGGTCAAAGGAGTCCCGTCAGCAGGAAACGTCATCAACGAGAGACGTCATAAGAACGTAATACACGCTTGGAAAGACGTTCGCTCGTAGGGCGGGTACTCTGCGAATGATAATGTATACAGATCTCAGTCAGTGGCACTGTTCGACAGAGACCACCTTGTGCCGTTGCAGACATTGGGGTTGTTTGATCATACTTGACCGCGTTGGTCAGTACTTGGTCTCACTGTACCATACTTCACCATGCTGGGTTTGTGAAGCAGGAAGCTGGGGCCGGTGGGGGCACTTCACAGAGCTCATTCATCAGCGACTCTCTCAGTGGCTCGGAATCGAACCAAGGTCGCTGGGTTCATGGCTGCCGCTATGTCCCTTCCACTCCACCCGAAAGCTGACAGTGTGACGCACCCGCTGGCTAAATTAGTCTCCATTAAGTGCTCATATGTATGCAAGATTTGACTTGACTGCACATTGGCAAAGTGTCTGAGTGTATGTTTGCCATGTGGCAACTGGGCGTGGTACAAGACACCCATCCTCTCATGTGCCATGCTGGCCTTTGTAGGCGCTATTAGCTAACATCACTTCACCCTATATACAGTCTGTGAAGACTATGTGGAGGATCTGTGTCGCTTTGGCAGATAGCCCCAACGCGTTTGTAAGCTACGTATGTATCGCATTTAATAATAATAATTGCATTTGTAGAGCGTTTTTCACCCGAGGATCATAAAGCGCTGCACAGAGCTGTGGAGAGAATGACGTCAGCAACATTGGAACGGAAAATCAGCAACAATAGCATTTGGTTTTTTTTAATATACACATCGTTTTGGAACATGTAAAATGTGATCTGACTTTCAACTATAATTTTAAAATGCAAAATGATCACTGCTAATAATACATATATCGGGAAATGGAACGTTTAATTATCATGAGGCTCAATAATACAAGCCACTTACACACCACCGTTCCACTGACAATGTGTTGAAACTCACAATAAATATTTACATTTGCAAATGTATTAGTTTTGCACGTAGTATCGATCACTCACCCTGAGATTTATATACGGTATCTGTATTTGAATAATACGTAATTTACTGTGTGGAAAATATTATGAGACATATGTCTATGGTTAGAGTCCTTTTATAAATCATATATATTTCAATGTCTTTGTTTTTCGTGTAAATCCTATATAGGTCGCATGTGCGGTTCTGAGAAAGCAAAACCCATTACACTCTGGTGTTGGCTTGTGGGAGCTGGCTTAAAAATACATTATCGCACATTGACAGTTTTCCCAATGCACTCCGTTCATTTCCCAAGTGCACTAATTCTATTGTGCGGTCTTTACAATGAGCAGCAGTCTCAGTGAGACTGCTGCTCATTGTGAAGGTTGTTGACAGAAAATGTGCGGAGTCATGTACACAACTTATAGATGTGCGATTGTCCTCGTATTAACAGTGGTGAGGCCATGTTTTACAGAAATGCGGAGGTCAAACGTGCTTACTGACAAATTCATTTTAGGTACACAGTGAATAACAAACCACCTGCCGAACACTGCTTGACATGCATTGTCGTTGGTAGCAACTGTTGTGTCTGGTAGTGTCTGGCAGTGCTTAACACTATCAGCAGGCACATGTGTGTTAATGTGTGGCCATGCTGAACACTACCTAGCACGCAAATATTGTGTTTTAGTTCATGTCTGGCAGTATCTAACAACATCTAGCAGTCACGTCCCGTGTGTCACGCACATCACAATGAGGCGTGCGCCCGCATACAGTACAAACATCGAGTGATAATTCCGGATGCATTGAGCGGTTGTTAACTTGATTCAAGACATTGTCTACAGACCCCAGTCTGTGAAAAAGAAGACTCCTTTTACATAACATCATAAGCCAGCACGTTGCGCTCAGCTGAGAGGCAAACAGGTCTGTCCGTCCGTCGTGGTCGAACACCCATCCGGGTTTGAGGCGCTTGCTCAGCAACAAGCCTTCTTATTAATCGTGCTATTTATAGCGAGTGACGTTGCCCGGCATTAGGTAAACAAGCCACCATTCTCTCATTGGACGTGAGCGGTGCCGCGGGCGCGTCACGGCAAGCGCCGTCATTTTTCGATCTCTCACCTGGTTCGTGCTTGGTTTTGAGACCACAAACAGGTGGCGTCCGCCTGATTTTTTTTTTGGTGCGGTTCACTGGCCGAGTTGGTGGCTAGGGAAGCCCCACTAGCCACCAACTACCACCAATTGGTACGGATGTATACATATGGTGAGTATGTATTTATTTGAGCCGCAAGGAACTGTCGCGCTATGTAGCGCAGTTGTCCAATGGGTCAGGGTACGCACACAGAGGTGGAATGCAGGGCTATACCTAGCATGACCTCCCGGGCTATCGCAGGGCACCGGTTTAAATTTACTCTGTAGGCCAATTAACTTTGGAAACGTCATGTCTATAAGTAAAAGGTGATCCAGATGTATCGTGACCCACCCACCATAATTTTATAAAACTTGATATTTTGTATACCAAAGGGTGTCTAATGCAAGCAATTTTAGAAGATGTCATGTAAACTGTATCAGTCTGAAATAAATGCGTAATGGTTGTTTTATATTGGAAATGTATACACAAAGGAAAACTAATTTGGGTCAATTTAATGGGGGGTCACAATACATCTGGACCACTCCTTAGACCACAAAAAGGCGGCATCTGCCTAATATTTCTGGTTTTCAGTTGCTTGGTTTATAGCCCTGCATAGGGCCCAATTTCAACTACTAATTCATATCGATGAAATCCATTTTTTGAGTTCGGTCAGACAAAACATTGTGTCGTAAACCTACACCCGACACGGCCAATTAGTAAGGTTTGTCACGTGAACAGAACCTGCCAATTCTTCACTATCTCAGCACACCGGTGCGTTGGAGAGCAAACTCACAGCATTTACAATGAAATACGACGTTTCACTGATAATTACAATCAGCATCATCAGGAACCCACACCAACCCTGGAACAAGCTATTGCCGAAGGACGTTCTGGTTTTGGGTCCCTTTATATCGGGAGGTTGTGACGTCATCAATCACGTACTCACTCGTGCCGGGAACATATTACGCAGCTGTTAGAAGTTAGGTTAATTAGATTTAGTCAGGTGTTTTGAATTACGAGTCTTATTTGGACAACAATGTCATATTACCTTCATCAGTAAGTACTATGCAATAGGATTGTGTTAACGTTGAGGATATATGTTACTATTTTTAAGTGTTTGAGAATGCGTTTCCAAGCCACACTTAATTTAAAGCTATCAGAACGATTTAATTTTTTTATTTTTTATCAATTTCACAGATTAGTCTAGACCAATAATGATTAGTTTTACAAAAAATGTTAACGTTGTCAAAATCAAGTGTGTGACCTTGTTGGCAGGCATGTTCTGCAACCACCAAAAGTTGTGTTTGTGAATTATTGATATTCCTTTGATGTTCTCTAAGACGTGTACTAATATTTCGACCCATATGACAAACCCAACATTGTCCACACGAACAGGTGATGCGGTAAACTCCTTCTGTGGAGAATTTAGGTAGTTTATCTTTGACACTCGTTAGTAGTCCTTCGATTTTTTGTACTATGTCAAATCTTACTTTAATTTTTTGTTTTTCTATAATTCTAGTTAATTTATCAGTTACTCTGGCAATGTATGGCAGTTTGCTAGTTTTAATTGCCTTATCATTTTCACCCTTTGTGCTGTGTAGATTGTTTTTATTACTTAGAGCTCTATTGATCTGTGCATTGCTAGAACAGTTTAGTTGGAGAGCTTTCTAGAATCTCAGTCCTCAAACTTTTGTCATCAGATACCTGTTTTGCCCGATGTATGAGAGTTTTGTTGAGAGCGAATTTTTGTGAGGGGTGATGGTCCGATTGTGCATTTAAGTAAGCGTCGGTTTGTATAGGTTTTCGCTAAAACACTATGCGATATTTTACAGTTTGAGCTCCGTTTTAGCAAGACATCCAGAAATTGCAGTATATTGCCTACTTCCACCTCCGTGGTGAATTATATCGACAGATGTTGTGAATTGAGATGTTTCAGAAATCCACTAAGTGCATTTTTACTGTGTGACAGGTGACCAATGTGTCATCCACGTACGTAAACCAATAGGTTGGTTTTAGTATGATTATTTTAGAGCTTTTGCTTCAAAACTTTCCACGAACAAATTAGCAATAACCAGAGACAAAGGAGGCCCCATTGCTGCTCCATCTTTTTGTAGAAATCACCGCTCCATAAAAAGTAGGTGTTGTTAAGACAATGCTCAGCCAGTTGAAATATCTTTACTAGGTAATCCATTGTTTTTAACTATACAGTCTGGAAGTAGAAGTGACTCAATAACTGGAACTTTTGTGAACAGGGAAGTTACATCGAAGCTAATCAAAATATCATTCGGGTTTAGAGTAATGTCTTTAAGTATGTTAACAAGATGCTGAGTGTTTTTAATGAACAACGCAATGTCGCAAGGTTGCCAACGCAGAGCTGAATTTGCCGAGTTACATGTTGAGCTAATCTATACGTGGCAGAGGCAAGTGTACTTGCAATTGGTCTTAATGAGACGTCAGGTTTGTGAATTTTCGGTAAATCATATCACGTTGATGGTTTAGGTGCCTTTGGTTTGATCATCGTTTGAGTTCAACATAAGTTCCATAATTTAACAACTCTACAATTTTCTAATCATAATCTCTACGAGACATCACAATCGTACATCTTCCTTTGTCTGCAGCTAGAGTTACAATATTTTTATTGACATCAGTGCTCTTAAGGCTCTAGCCTCGTTTGAAGTGATGTTGGGTTTAAGTAATTTGCCGTTCTCGATTATTTTGGCAACCTCATATCTCGTCATGTCTGCTTCATTAAAGTGGAAGTTGCCTTACTGCCGATTCCACTTCCGCAATTATTTCATCAACTTGAATTGTACTCAGTGCTATGGCAAAACAAAGCCCTATTGACAAGACCGATATCCTATCAGTAGTAAATTCAGTAGCACTTAGGTCAATAACTGTATTTTTTTATTTGAGTGGGTATAGTTGGGCGTTGTTATTTAAATAGTTTGTTAAATTTGTTAATCTGCTTGGTGTTAGTGTGGTTAAACACACTCTCAGCTGATCGCTATGTTATAGTGTCGATTTTATTCCAGTCAACTATAGAGATGCCATTACTAGTTTCTAGGTGTAAGTGAACTAGAGACTTAGACACTTGCATTAGTTTAGTTCTATTGTGTTGTATTATCTCTGTTAGTAGCAGTTTGCTAGCATTATGTAGTATTTTGGTTAGCTTAACTTGATTTAATATGATGTGTTATTTTAATAGTGTTAGGTAATACATTTGAGTCCCTGCATTGCTTGAGGAACGCCGGTGAAGACAACAGTTTCTCCCGCTTGTTCCGAAGTTTCTCCAATTTTCTGATTTTCACAAAGGTATCCTCCCTATAGAGGTTCATTAAATGTAATGTCGGGTGGTGGAGGGTTTACGACACTATTTTTTTGCGTGACCTAACCCAAAAAATGAATTTCATCGATGACATTGGTCACGAAAGCCTTCGAATTTAAGTTACTAATTCACAGTAGTATCTATAATTCTCTTAGCAAGTTGCTTAAAGCTGGTCTTTTTGTAACGGGGTTAATTAATTACCTCTTAAAGAAAAGACAAAGGTTGAATTGTGTTAAGTGCCCTCGGGTAATTGTGTAGTGAAGTAAATAAATATGCCGATATAAAGTGTCTCACCCAGCGATAGCAGTAGTGCAAAATAGATTACAGTTATCTCTTGTTAATGCTCTTATTTGACGACACTTTCCAACTGCAATTGCAAGTTCATTCAAATTATAGAATTATTCTACGCAAAAGTGACTGTAACTGGATACACAAATGCGTATATTGCTAGTTATGACACGGATCAGTAGCATGGACCCTTACAATGACGTGGAACCTAATCTGTAAAAGTATACGGGGAAAACTCTCATAATGACAAAAATAATAGTGCTGGATACAATCTATAAGTTCCAAGCAATACACAGTGTGAAACATGCAAATTTGAACGTGTATTTGAGGCAATGCTAATGGTTTCTGATAGTTTCGCATGTGCAAGGGATGTACAGTTTGTTTTGGGGGAACATAAATGGAACACAAGCTTAAAAAAGATTGTGACGAAAGGCATGGAGAGATTAATTTTTAGAACTGATTAAAGAGACTGAAAGAGGAACCTGTGGATCACTCAACAGACACAAATCGGAAACACTCTTTCAACGGCAAAAAAAATAGGCTCTGGCAGTAAACATCGCCAGTAGGGATGATGATGATGATGTCTTTTGAACGACACTCGTAATGGAATGGCAGCCAAAGGAGGGCACGCACCCAGGGCTGTCTTAACAGCATTATCGGCCCCCGGGCAAAGCAGTGCAAAGGGGCCCCTATATATAGTATTTATTTATTTATTGACAACAAGTCACAACATACATAGATTAGCGTGGAG
>JAZEWT010000007.1:7739647-7762843 GCA_036362905.1 Mordacia mordax | reverse complement strand
TTGTAAACAATGGAAGGACAGGGGTCCATTTGAAAGGGTTCTATTGTTTTGCGCCGCATATTATAATCACTGGTGATTTTTGTACTTTTCTAGATTCTATATTTTGCATATTGGAGGAGGCCTCCACGCGTGAGGCGAAATATCGTGACGGGGGCCAGCAAGAGGGCTTTCACAGCTGAAGGTAATTGAAATGCTGCCCAATGTGTGCCGCCTTGTTTAGGAGTTAACAATTACTAATAAGATATAAATGAGGCGCATGAAGCCAAAGACACGAATCTTGGCTGGATTCTCTCCAAATGCCAGATTCTCTCTGTGTGCTATAAATGATGTATTGATCATATTAGCAGAGTACCCGCCCTATGGGCAATTTTGTGCCAAGTGCTTAACACATTTTCCTGATAATGTTTTTTACTGACATGACTGATTTAATCTGGATTTCTTCATTATGCCCTTGGTATGGACGGGCAGCGAACCTACTCTTGGCTCGGGCCGTAGTAACACGGCAGGTCCAGATTAGAACATTACCGAAAGAGGAGAATGAGGACCTGAGCCTTGGTGTGGTGTGGGAGATGAGGACAGAGTCCAACCGCCAGAAAACCACACTGCTGACCAGGACCATAAACAAAACTCATATTTATTTACTAATCATCGTCCTCCCTCTGCATATAACAACAACAATGATGGAACTGGTGCATATAAGCAATAGTACACTTATTACACTCCCCTACGATTCCCAAGTGGGCCGTGCACTCAACACTTATCACTCCCTCTGCCGTTCCCAAGCAGATGGTATACTCCTTAACAAACAAGGACTGAACCTACGGTCTCACATCCATACCGGAGCCTAGCACCCTTATCGATCACACCGGATTAGCGGTTCTTCTCGACACACGCATTAGCTCTGAAATCCATTCTTAGTATCTCCTATCCTAGACGTATACAGCAAAATAATAAGTATCTATCGCGACGGCTAACTTTACACAACAGTTATCAGTACAGTCCATGTGGATGCGTATACTCGAACAGTCCAGCCAGTGTCGACATGACTCCGATGGCGCATTTGCTGACAGGTGTTTACAAGCACAAGTGAAGCGGTTGGCGATGTGATGAACAGTGCTCACCCAATTAAGTCGTGGCGATGTCCAGAGTTGCTCTCGGTGATAATGTAACAACGAGGCAGCTCGCTTGAGCTGGTCCGAGCCGCACCGCAGGGCATGTCATGTGGTCTTGATCTGACTGTGCCCGTGCTGCTCTCAAGCAACTGAGACTGCCCTTGCTGGCCTCGAGCTGATAACACGGGTCTTTGGTACTCGTTTTCTGACCGATGCTTGAGCCGAGCCGGCCAAGCATGCCAGGCTGGGTCTCAGGTCGTTGAGACGAGGTGCTTTGTTTGCATGGTCGCCATGTGGCACGTTCGCACTCTCACTGTGCTGGATTGAGTCAGTGGTGCTCTTTGGTCGAGCATTTTTTTTCTCTTTGTGAGAGATTATTCCACCAGCCGAACTCCTATCCTTCTGGTGGTTTGACTATAGTTTTTTTTTATTCATTGATATTGTTCTCTCCTTTGCTTCTCTGACTTTTGCACCATGGTGCTCCTCTCTTTCACACCTCGCCCCATCGTCCAGCTGCGTCTCCCCTGATTCCCTCTGGTTCTGGAAATATCCAGTCTTGTTGGCTCCTCCCCTGAGGCAGGGTCTGTCTGATTATCCTGGAAACATCACTGTCCTAGGTTCTGCACACATCTTCTCCTATGCACCTGGATGTAGAGTGTGTCATATAAGCTCACGTACACTGTCCCTACTCATTACACATGCACACCTGCTGTATTTACTCATCACACATACAGTCAAACCCGAATTTGTGACAGCCCTTTTGGGAATATTGTTGGCTCTATGAAGATTCAGAAGGGTAATGAATCCGTGGTAACTACAGCTGATATAAGGCACACAGCTGTAGCATTGTGTACATAAAATGTGGGTTTTATGAAACATTCGAACCTGGTGCCTTCAGTGTATATGTATATATTACATACATTAAAAAATACTTGCTCCATTATAATAATAGATAACTACTCACTGAAAGACGTTTGATGGTTCCATCGATAGCACATGTCGTTACTAAGTTTATTTTTTTTAAAGCACTCAAATCTGAACTCGCTTGCCTCTTGCTTGTCGTGACTTCTGATCGCACTCCATTATTGCCACACATACATACTCTGATGTGATTTTTAACTGTACATCTTCAATAATTGTTTTAGAAAACATATACAGGTGTATGTTTATGGAACACATTCAACGGGGCAATATCCACTATTGCATTTGTTATAATCAGCCTATACTGTCAGTCCTTTTACTGCTAGTATTAAATCTGAGAATATCGTAGGAACTATCTAATGTATTGTTGTCTGGGTGTAGTACGTGTTGTTGAGCATGATATTTGACATTTCGCTGCCAATGTACTTAGTAATTAATCAAAATAATTGCACTTCTAGAGCGCCTTTCACCCGAGGGTTACAAAGTGCTGCACAGCGCTGTGGAGAGAATGGCATCTCAGCAACAACAACATATGACCGGCAAATCAACAACAACTTTTTTTTTTACTTCAAGCTAACTCTCGTTCACAGCTAACACCAGTGGCGATTTTTTTAACCGGTCCAGAGCCACCCCTAGGTCATCTCAATCTCAAATTGACCCTACATTCTGTTGTACTCAGTTCCCCTTACTACCATGTGTGAATAACATATATATGCCGTGGATAATCAATTGATATGGAAGAACGTCTCGTTTGCATGGGTGTCTAACGTATTGACCCGGAACTTCAAGAAATCGTGCTGGTCAGTACAGCCCGAAAACACATGGGAGAGCTAAACAGCCACAACCTTGAAAACCCTATGCCAGTAACGCATAATTTATTTTTCATGAGGGTCAGTTCTACATAAAAGGCCACAAAGTGATCACGACCCCCGCTCTCTCTGGAACCTCCCTGCTCTTGCAGGCACACATATCACAGTAGGCTCAGCTTATATAAAAATATAAGTGTATTTTCACATATGCCAAAAATCTATTACTTCTAGTTCAATGTAATCATTTTATTTTGATTATCATTTACGGGTCGGATAAAATGGTGTACCGGGTCGAACCGTTTATTGTGCACTCTAACCCCACGTAGTCATTTAACTGGGAGATCTATAAACAATATTTTCCATACGTGATTCTCTACCTCGCAACCTCTACTCAACAATAGAGCCTCGCGTGTGCCCTCCTACTGCGTGATCAGAGACACTGGGGTAGTAAGAGAGGGCACACCTGATCCTACTAAGTGATCTTTGAATTTACATGTTTCCCTTAGAGAGCCTACAGTGACTTTGCTGTGAATCGTGCTTACTCCTCCGGTCGTGTGCGAGCAGATACTAATAGCCTTATTGACTGCTTGCTATTGTCCCAAAAGCGTGGTCGTAATGATTGCGACGCCCAAAGGGGCCAGAACAGGCTCCAGAGATGAGCGTGATAAAAGCATTTTGTATGAAGGCTGTGTGACCTTGGGCCAAAGACCTTACGTGTTGTCTGCAGACGTCGGTACATTATTGTTTTATTGGGACAATAAATACGAAGCACTATGAAGCGTCCCATTTATTGCATACAGAACTATAAAATGAATGCCACGCTTCCGTTTTAAGTTTAGATTAGTATTTGTTTAATTGTTATTGCAGCACACATATGACCTCACTTGTTATTGTAGTAAACACTTGCAATGCCATTTTGTCCAAATCACGAACGCTCCGCCGTTCATTATCATTCAAGGTATAGTACAAAAAAAACACCACAAAATTGCTACGTAAAGATGGAACTTATGATACCTAATAGGAGTAGTTCGTAGTATAGTTTATTTCTGCATCGTTAAAAAGTCTTTCCTAACAACAGTCTATTACTTAGTACAACTTACAGTTTAAGCATGCCTCACACACGAGGTGTCTAATACGCATACGCACATTAACCTCGGCGCTTCCCATTACACTTGCCCGGGCAATGTTATTCAAACGGTTTGCTGCTGTGAGAAACAATTTAAATCCTTATGGCAGTACAGTACTTGGGCATGGTTCCAAATGTAATCAAAACAATCGGGGGACAGCTTGGACACTGCTGCACTGGCACAACATAAAAAAAATCCATTAACAACATGCGTCATTTACACTGACGTTTAACATAACAACAATAGGCTGGGTTTTTTTTTTTGGGGGGGGGGGGGGCGCAGTGGAAGAGGGCATAGAGACGCAGAGCGTTATCCTGGGTGGCTGGGTGGCTATGCAGTGGTAACATCTGCGCCTCTTCACAGGCAGAAGGTCCTTCTTGCCCCCTGTTCTCCCTCTGTTCTGCGCAGGTTTCCTCAGGGTTCTAAGGTTTCTCTGATTTTCTCCCACAACAACAAAAAAACACTCATTAATTAACGGCAGATAACATGATGATACACAGCAACTCTTGAGAGCAATTTTCATACATCAAACCATTAAAACCAACGTCAATACAGAATAATTCTCTCTCATCTCTCATCTCATCTCATTGTCTGAAACCGCTTAGTCCTATACAGGGTCACGGTGAAGCCGGAGCCTATCCCGGCAGACACAGGGCGCAAGGCAAGGATATACCGACGATGGGACGCCAGTCCATCGCCGGGCACTGCGGGGCAATTTAGTCTGCGAGCCAATCAACCTATGTAGCAGCATGCTTTTTGGACTGTGGGAGGAAACCGGAGTGCCCGGCGAAAACCCACGCGGACACGTGCAGAACATGCAAACTCCACACAGAAAGGCACCCGAGCCGAGATTCGAACCCGGGACCTTTTTGCTGTGAGGCGACAGCGCTGCCCACTGGGCCACCGTGCCACCCATAATTCTGTCTCTTTATTTTTAAATAAACGCAAATGGTCCTGTGAACCCTAAACCCCTTTTCAGGTCCTATAAAATCCCCGGCCACTTTCCCTGAGCTCCATTTCCTCCTTTTCACCATCATTGGCCAAGTACGAAAAACTCGGCCTATGTTTTCATGGAAGGGTCGCGTAAACCAGGAATGGCATTGTGGTGTCTGACTGCTCCTCTTATTGTCTGTCCTGTCTCCATATCACCTACCCTTGATATCAGTCAACATTTCTGCATAGATATCAGAAAAAATCCCACAGCCACAAAAATCTTCTTCCGTCCTCAGTAATGTGTTTATCAAATGCATTTCTCACTCCCTAACACGGTTTCCCCATAAATTACCAACTTCGTTAATGCCTTAATCTCATCTGTTACCAATTGCTCAGCTCTCAAGCCTGCTCCTGTCATTCTGAACCTGAAATAAATCCACACTCGTTGCAAACATCACTGAAAATATTCACTGCCTCAAAACCTCACTTTTCTATTAAAAAATAGTCATATAAAGAGGTATCTTATATCTGTCTTCACACGTCTACTCGCATGGTCTCCACGACCCAGTTAAATCCAGTTTTACCCAAGGTCATTTTCCAGAGATAGCTGTCATACGTCAGGTAATTGACTGTCTGGATAACTCTCACCCCGAGTCCTTTACGACCGTTTTTTGCTTTTGACAACAAAGACCTTTCCTTCCCGCTCGAGCGTCTCCACGACAATGTAGACATCTCTGACACACTCCTCTCCTGGGTCTACTCTCACCTCTCAAAGTGCTCCTTATTCATTGCCATACAAGATCTTCTTTCGTCTCAAAGACCCTTGTACTAAGGCATCCACAGACCACTCCCTCCTTGTCTCACTGCGATATTCAATGTATCTCCTCCGTCTCGACCAAACCATGTCCAATTTTAACGTCGACAATCACTTTGGAGTTGACAATACTAATGCATTGGCTCTATGGAGCAACGTCACTGTACATTCTCACATCCTGCTTTGAGATGGTATTTCATGTTGGATCGGTTCTAGCTTTCGCAAAATAAATGTTACCAAATTACAATCCTTATTGAGAAAAAGTACAAATTCAATCGACTCCAAATTAATTATTCAACCGTTAAACGCTAACATTAAATTGGATATTACTGCAAAAACCTTGGCATTGTGATTGATTATTATTCCACATATCTCAACTCTGCAGGATCTCATGCCTCCGTTTGCACATCTCCCACACATGCCATTTCCTTAAGCCAGTTGCCTGCTGAGAGCTGCACCTCTCCACATCTCACATAGACCGCTGCAACCGCTCTTCAAAATGTCTCAACTGCAAACGCCACACGATCTTAAACATTGCTGCCAGACTCCTCACCAGCGTCCGTTAATGAGACCACACCACACATGCACTCTAATCCCTCCACTGGTCTCTCAATCACGGATCAATTTCAAGTTCACACTCACAATCTCCCCGGGCTCCCTGCT
Organism: Mordacia mordax; assembly: GCA_036362905.1. Classification (NCBI taxonomy): domain Eukaryota; kingdom Metazoa; phylum Chordata; class Hyperoartia; order Petromyzontiformes; family Petromyzontidae; genus Mordacia; species Mordacia mordax. The sequence goes on along the minus strand of JAZEWT010000007.1, from coordinate 7,756,464 downwards.
GCCTACTCCTATTCTTGCATTTTCACTCTCCTCTACTCCATGCACTCACTGCACAAGTAAGAGATGTTTGTGTGTCAAAGCTCCGAGTGAGATATCGCTCGGTGGGAAGACGCTCATCCTTCTTGGCTGTCCCCGTTGTCTGGGACGTCCGTCTTATTGATTGCTTCCCCCTGTTCAAGTTCTCTTCTTTCCCACTGCCAATGACCAAATACCGAATTCCCTTCATAAAATAAATGTTTGCCCATCTGTTCTCTGCAGCACTTTGAAATGTGATTACACTTGGATGCGAATATGAATTTGAGTTTTGTCTTTCATTATATTCTTCCAAAAAAAGTTACCCCTCTCGCAAACGGGATAAAAATGTACACATGCTACATATTTATCGAATACGTCTTCAAGATGCAGTGAATACGTTAAAAGTTTACATAAACTACATGATAAAATTCCATTCAACAACAGATAGATATAATTAGTGTCATAATGTGAACAGAAAATATGAATCGCATTATACAAAGTGAGAGGTTGGTGATTGGGAGAAATATATCAGTTATGGAAAACTTATTTTCGATCAACACAGCAAGTATTATATTCCAATAGATTGAGGTGTTTCTCATGCAGCTTAATGGACATGCCGTGTTCCTAGAGGGCCTTGCAGGATAATGTTCATTGACTCCTATCACTAACAAAAGTTGCACTCTCTTATGAATATTACGAGCTAGTGTCTTAATGTTATGTGCTTGTGACAACTTTTTTTTAACTGCTATATTGTCAACTTACCTTAAAAGTGGGCCAAATTGGACTTTATTGACGCTTCTGGGGTACAAGTGTGTCAAGATGTGAAAAATTCACTCGATTTGTCACATTGCATATCCACGCAGTTGGTCACAGATGAAACGGATAGAAAGAGATAATAAATGCTATCACATACTTTCTGAAGAAACGTACATGTGTGGTTACTAATTCCACTACCCATTAATTGTGTATGTGCCCTTGTTATTAAGTCTGTGAAATTGTAATATGATTATAAACCAATGTGGATGCACGATGTTTGAAACCATTAACCCCTATGCATATAAGCTACGATTTCATAAACATCTCTAAATGCAAATATATTATATTAGCAACATATTTGATAATTATACATTTGTTAGTACATGCAGATTTTCTGTTTTTAAAACAAAAGTTAGAGGAAATCAAATACGGAAAGCATTACAATATTTCAAGGATTATATTAGGTCAATACTGAACCTAGAAATATACTGAAGAAATTAAAACATTTTACAATGCTTAGGGGCCATTCTGTACATATGCATTATTTAAAATAAGCTGTGATTCAGCACTTCGATTCATGTGTGTGGCAAAACGTTCAGGAACTAAGTGCCAATATCAAGGGGTTTTAGTCATGAGGGAGCTTTAGGAGTTTCTTTGATTTTGCTGTTCCTGCGTTGAAGGAGTGCAGCCTACAGTGGTTTGTGACATGGTCCATATTGTGGGTTACATGACCACAAGGCGCTCTGGTTCGTATTTAGTTTTCCATTCATGAAGGAGATATCCAATTATTCGTATTAACACTGTTGTGCTATGTCACGTTGTCTATAATCAAACATGCATAGTCTTTCCTGGTAGCTGTTTTTAGTTTTAATGGCTTGCTAACAAAATTCATGTTCCTGAACACTGAACCAGGTCGTATATTGCTCACAACCAGGACTCTTTATGTGTTAAGACATTTTTTTTACGTTTGTGTTGAGTACATTGAAAACCAGCTTAGCCATATATTCTCATGACCAATGAGTGTAGCACGGGTAGTTTTATGAAGATGCTTGTGAAACGGGAACGAGAACACGGTAACCAAAATTCAAGGTGTTGCGTTGTTTGTTAACTTGTAAAACACAGGCAGGGGAAATACGTCCTTATTAATATAGGAAACAAGGACAATAAGTGACATTCAAAATTTTTCGAAAATGTTTTCTTTAGGTTAATTGTTTTCTAGACAAATACATTTTAAAAACGTAACAGTTAATATTTTGCCCTTTTTATTATTACACATGTTGCGTGCCCATTATCAGGTTACGGGTTTGTGTAAATAGTAGTTTTTACTCGACAAAGCACTTCCACTTGCGCTTGGAGGACATTACCAGCCTGGTTGCCTCAGAGAGCCCTGCACTCTGGCACGTTACCTGACTGTGTTATACCTGTAACATACGAGCCCACGGGCTTTTCGAGCCAGGTGATAGGCCCTTCCTCTCACCAGGACAAACCAAGCTGAGCATCGTTGAATTCTGACGCATAACGGTAACACCAGTTTAAATACAGTGCACACCATGCTGCCTTATTTTTAGATATGTTGTTAAGCGAGCCACAGGCAACGCGAAGCATTGGCCCATACTAAGATACAAGCCTAATGTAGTCTTTGTGCCCAGGTGTTGGTTAATTATAATCGTCCTTTTTTCCACTCGACCAATGTGGTTCTGTGCTGTAATGCTGGTCTGCGGTCACATCCTCCAACGGCAACGGAGACGTGTAGTAATCCAAGAGGGTGCTCTTCCCAAAGTGATCCGATCTTCCTTCCATGTCCTTGCCGTGCAAGTGCTCGCCCTCCGCTTGTATTCCGGGGGAAGTGGCTTCGAGCGGGCCTGCTGGCGGAGTGGCACGCGACATCTGGCCCCGACCGTTGGACACCACGTCGCTCGGCAGGACGGCACTCACGCTACTGACTGGTGCCAAGGTGACCTTGGCGATGATGGGTCCATCTCCTGGCACGTTCACAGGCTTCCAGAAGATACAATAGTAGACTGCCAGCACGATGGCAGCCGACGAGACGGAGAGGACGTAAGCGAAAACTGTCGCTAGCCGCACCCACTTGCGGTTGGTCTTGGCAGCGAGCTTGGCTTTCTTGTCCCCAGTATAGGTGGGAGCCTTGCCTGGCCGCTCGCCCGTGGGCCGAGAGCCCATTGCGTCTCGCTCATTCATCGGTTGATTTCGGAGCGCCACTCTGGAATTCGTCTCGATTCCCTTCGCGCCACGGTCTTTTTTTGGCCACCTAGATTTCACTGTAATGATAATCTCTCCGCATGCACACAATTTCTTTTCCTGTGGATGGAAAAATCGAAAAAAATAACGTGCAATTTTGTTGATGTACTTTGACATGGTTCTGCTATGCGTTACGTCGCTGACACCTTTTGAATATTATTGTTCCCGTAAAAAGCTGTTTTATATCACTCATACCGTTTTGAGATGTGACCTTTTGAGCTGTGTACCAAAAATATGAATCTTTTCGTGCTAAACGAAGTACTGACAATGAAGTACTATGCTGCCAGTGCCATCGTTTGATTTCCTATGTTTATTTTATTTACGTATACAGCCCTTTGCCGTAGGAGGGCCATCCTAAGCCACATGGGTTGTAGGGCTTAATTGACGATACCTCACCATGTTGGCCAGGGCAGGTTGGTAAAAGCAGCGAGGATTCATGCGAGGGAATACAAGCACTGTACAGCGCAACGATAGACACGTCCGTTTATAGATTTCATATTCGTTTTTAACACACAGATATAAAAAGAAACATAGCATCCAGTTGAATTTATATTCACGACCTGCTTAAATGTTGGATCAGTTTTGCAGTTAAATGAGATTGCGAAGCGTGTGCAATCCCATGGACTGTTTACATAAAGCCACACAGAACAAATGCAAGCATTGATGTGCAATTTAACAATGCTTGGTTGGGCACCCCAGGCGCAAGTTATTTGTGACGCCATGCGAACTGCACACGTACAGTACAGCTGAGTGGAATCAACAGCAGCAGAAGACGAAACAAACCCATTTTATACACGGGTGAACACGCACACTGGTCACATCAACGTGCACATTTATGCAGTGCACACATGCTCCCGCTTGTCTCTTACCTTCAAATGGATTTGTCGCGTTTCATTTCCGCAATCGTTATCTCAAAGGAGATCGGCTGGGCCCGCAGTTTACAAAACTGTCTTAGCTTATTAAGTTTAGGTGTAGACTCGCAGCAGCGTCATCGTTGCGTTTAGCAATAGGCGCCTCTGGGCCATCCGTCTGCTCTCCAGGGTGCTGAAGCTGTAGGCGGGACGTCGGAAACGTGGGAGGAACCCCGTTATCTTCCGGAGTTCAGCGCCGGCCTTTGTGACGCATACCTCCAGCAATCCGAACGGTTGAAAGAAATCTGCAGCTAATACAGTGTGACTTCAGTAGCAGCAGGCCGCCTCCTGCCAATTTCTCTTGTCGCCGCTGCCACATCTTACCGTAAGTATTGCAATGAAAGCGCCTTCACCATAAACATACATCAAAGGCAAGATCCCACGTATAACCCTCTACGTGCAGCTAGCGTGACAGATATGTAGGCCGGTACGGCACACGATGGGATGGGTGGTCAGCACCACGCCCGGCCGCCTTTATCTCCCCAGTCGCAATGTATACACGCACTGCATCAGGTAATCAGGCTGAGTCGACCCAGAAAAACCCAGGACCGGTTCAGAAAATCGTCGCTGGTTTTGGTCGTGACTCGGAATCGAAAGCGAGTTGCCGGATGCGTAACGCAGCGTGCTTATCGCTATACTAGCAGGAGCGACGTGGCAACCTAAAGTAGTTGTTCAATCGGTGGTGGTTCATATTGGGAGTTATCGAACTGCAGCCAAGCTCACGGGATCCTTCAGGGCTGGTTTGCCCCCCCCCTCCCCCCCATTAACCACCCATCACCGCCAAGTTTTGAGATCCTAAAATAAGCGCGCAGTTTAAGACTGCGATTGCATGCCTGTAAGAATTAATGTGTTTTGGGCTGTACAAATGCCACTTGCCTTGTGTGGCAACAAGCTAAACTCGTGTGAATACTGTACAGTTCGACTGCATTGCTCTGTAAATACCGACCTCTTTTGATTATAATTGTACAAAATCGAAGTTTTTTTTAATGCAAAGATAACGCTTTTGATAATTGTCCTTGACGGCAGCGCGTTTAGCATAAAATTAGATTTTCTCATATATTCCTTACTTTACATTTTCGCTAATTTGTAAGTTAACTAGTATCCACTACATTTGTTACGGCATCTAGGATGATATATTTTTTCACACCGATAATGGTTTGTACGATGCCTGTCTGATTTACATTAAATGACAGATGTGTCTTGCTTTCATTTTTGCACATTGTGTAGCTCACGTTGCAAATTAAAGGACATTTAAACTTGTTTTAAATATTACAAACGACATTTCAGATGCAGAGAGACGTAAAAGAGGGAGCATATTTGAAGAATGAAACGCTACTCTTTGCCATAGACTGGTAAGAATGAAAAACTGCTTGACTACGTGGAATAACTACGAATATCATCAAACATGCTGGTCAAGCTGTTGGGGATAATATAGCCGCTTCCATAGAAATCCAAAGCTCAATCATAAAATAATTCTTCAAACGTGGAGGTGAAATGACTTCAACAACTCCAGAACCACTAGTCACCTATCACATGCACTGTGTATAATACATAGTTTACGAAGATTATTGAAAACAAAATGAATGGGCAATCTTGAGGCCAATTAACTTTCTGAGTAAGCCAAAAGGTAAGTAGTTCAGGACAACGCAGATAGCAATCAAGGCATTTGTTTGCATGTTTTTTTCCACAAGCATATGTATTTTTTTGCAAACTTGATACTTTGTGAAAGGTATCTATTTAGAGTGTTCAGACGTTAGATTTTGTATTATTGCCAGAATTCGTAATACCGTCTCTCTGTTCACATCATCTTTATGGTGGCAAAAAGTTCCCGTAGATTTAAGAGCTCAATTCCAGCTACTAATGCATAGATATCTGCATTGTCCTGAGCTGCTTGCCTTTTGGTAACGCTTGGTTAACACTGGTGAAACTAGGCTGTATAAGAGAGACGTTTGTGGTGTGGGCCAATCAGTTTCATATATATATTATTCATCATTTTATTTGCATGTTTTCCCATAAGCACGTGTGTTTTTGGCAAACTTGACACTTTGTTAAAAGTGTCCATTTAGTGTTTGGTGCGGGTTCCTGATGATGCTGGTTGTAAATATCAGCGAAACGTCGCATTTCATTGTAAATGCTGTGGGTTTGCTCACCCGCACACCGGTGTGCTGAGATAGTGACGAACTGGCACGTTCTATTCACGTGAGAAGCCTTACTAATTGGTCTTTTCGGGTGGTGGAGCGTTAAAAGACACGATTTTTTGCGTGACCTGACCCAGAAAATGGATTTCATCGATAACATTGGTCACGAAAGCCTTCAAATTAAAGTTACATGTAATATGAACTCGTTAAATTACACTATACAGTACTGCCACCTGCAGGCCATTTTTGCAAAACAGATTTTCAAACTCACAATGTCTCATCTCATTGTCTGAAACCGCTTAGTCCTATACAGGGTCACGGTGAAACCGGAGCCTATCCCGGCAGACACAGGGCGCAAGGCAAGGATATACCGACGATGGGACGCCAGTCCATCGCCGGGCACTGCGGGGCAATTTAGCCTGCGAGCCAATTAACCTATGCAGCAGCATGCTTTTGGACTGTGGGAGGAAACCGGAGTGCCCGGCGAAAACCCACGCGGACACGGGGAGAGCATGCAAACTCCACACAGAAAGGCACCCGAGCCGAGAGATTCGAACCCGGGACCTTCTTGCTGTGAGGCGACAGCGCTAACCACTGGGCCACCGTGCCGCCCTGCCTCCAACACGTAAGGCGAAATAGAGAAGGAGCGATCAACGCGGCTATCCCGAAAGAGCAGCTTTTCGAAGCAATCATTATTCATTCAATGTCGAAGGTATTGATTCGAAAAGAGACCGAGGAAACCGATATTATCGGCGAATGGATGAGTTTTTTTGTAGTTGGAGGAAATCGGAAAACGCGGAGGTAATTCACGCAGAACAGGGGGGAAAAACAAACTGCAGACGGAAAGGCACCCAAGGCGCAGATGTTTCCACTGCACCGCAATTCTTTATTACGAAGAGGCCCATAGGAAACCAGTGAAATATATAAAGATGGACCACTTTATATTTCATTGGCAATTTTCCCTAGTGTACAACGACAATAAAAGCTTAATGTAAAGCACTCTAAATTAATATTTTGAGATAAACACCCTCTCCAGTTTGGTAAAATTTGATGCAAGGTATATATATAGCTTTATGTTAACACCTGTACTGTAAAATATGCAATAGAGAGTGGTGACGCAGTCATCAGCTGTTTAAGTTAGATTCCCGACACAATGTTCATTTGCTGCCTCAATTCACTATAATGTATGGTGTGATACCGATAAAGTTATTTTGCTGATAACAGAAGACCCTTTTAGAATATTCTCAACAGTTTGTTCAGTCTTATGAACGCAATGACTGCATGTCGTACAGAAGAGACTGCTAACAGAATTGGTGAGAGAGTGTGGTGCCGAGTCTCGCGCCGTGACTGGCTAGGTGCGTCTGTGCGCCCACGCCCAGCGATCGAGCCGTGTAGGGGTCGCCCGGGGTGACAACGGGGTCAGGTGAGGACGATTTAGTTGTATGTTTTTGATCGTACCTCCCGAGCTGGAATTCATCACGTGGGCTGAAGAATTGGTGGGATCAGAGCGGGAGCAAATGATTGGATGAGGACGTGAGGGGGATGCGATGCTACGAGGTGATGTTTGAGGGGAGATATAAGGAGATGTGCAGAAGCGAAAAAAGAGTCCTGGATGGGAGATGGTCAGGAACCCACGTCCAAGGATGGTTAGCACGCGAAGCGCAGGGTGGGTAGTTTGTGCATTGCCCTGTCGGTGTGTTGAAATTGTTACATGTTAGTTAGTTAGTTATTAATAAAGCATCGAAAACTCAGAAGTCTCCGATCTCCTCGCTTTAAGTCGGTGCTGACGTGTGTGCTGTCAGTGTTGGTGAGAGCGACGTGTTCAGCAGTCCACCACGTGTTCTCCTGAGCGTGTCGAACCCGATGCATGGCTGCGGGACACAAGTTCGTGTTCTGGAGAGAGCGCCCCGGCCAGTGCATCACAAGTGTATTGAATTCGGTTGAAGACAAAGGTCTGATGAAGCCTTCAACGTGGGAGAAGAAACGTTAACGAAAGGGAGAAGAGGAACGCTCGACGTGGCTCTACCAAAAGAGGAGCCCTTCATAGTAATCCTCGTTAAGTAAGTGTGCGAGCTATGCTTCACGATTCATTGTGTTCAGCTCCACACACTTCCACCCCAAGCGAATGCTCTATCATGCACCCATCCATCCATCAATTTTCAATTGGCCGATTTTCTCTTCCAAGGCCGAGGGGTAATATTCTGAATAAGGCAGACCAGACCCCCTTTCTCTCGATACAAACTCCAGCTCCTCCTGGGGGATTCTCAGGCGCTCCCAGTCTAGAGACACACAGTCCCGCCAGCGTGCCCTGGGCCAGGCCTCTCCTCCCCAAAAAAAAAATGTTGATGATTTTCCGTTCGTTGTCGTTGTTGGCATGCCGTTCTCTCCGCAGCCCTGTGCAGCGCTTTGTGACCCTCGGGTGAAAAGCGCTCCTTTATAAATGTAATTATTATTATTAACGGGGCGAGATCGCTTTAGTTGTAACGGACGCTTGTCCGGGGGGGGCTTCATTACCAGGTGCCTGAACCACCTCAACCGACTCCTCTCGATCTAGATTTATTATGAATACATATTGCCATACAGCACTGTTGTATCAGTTTGTTTTGGCTTTCGATGCCCTGGAGGGCTGGCCTCTTCCTGCTACGGAGCAGGGCCAGGGTCTCTTCCTCCTCCTCCTCCTCACGGAGCAGCATACGGCCAGTCCTCCCGCAATCTGCAAGGCAGACGAGTGGCGCGCGCGCTTGAAGACACGGATATTCCCAAAAGAGCAGCCATCGGGTAGTGGTTTTCAATACTGGGTCGCCGCCGAACGTCATGAAAACTCTCGTCAAAACATTTAGTTGGGTCGTGGACATGAACGTGTATTTTTAACTGAGTTGTAAGGAAAAGTCTGAAAACCACTGCTGTAAGCAGCACTTCGAGACCTCTGGGTAAAAGGCGCTATATAAATGTAATAAATTATAAATTATTATTAGGGGACAGCGTTTTGCCGTCTTGAATGCTTGTTGTCTGGCTCAGCACAAACGCACACCTCAAATAAATCCATTGCAATTTTTGACACGAGGGTGCGCTGTATGGCAACTTATCACGCCTGAGAAAGTATTCAAATTGCAGGCGTGCTATTTGCAGGTTACTGGATAAACAGCTTTGGTATTTTAGCGACCACTATAGAGGCACAAACAACCAAAACATATCGTGGGTGTGAATAGAATACGCGAGCCAGGAGTGTATTTGAAACTGGCAAAAAAAACCCGCCTGACCTGTTCCGAGAAAACGTACAAGTTTCACAGAACAGATGTCTCGACAAAGGTAGACGATTCTGAAAACAATACAGGTGACAACCCTCTTCCGTACACAATGCACAAGCTAATGCGAAGCGTCGTGGTGGATACTGTAAATAACAAAAACATATCAATAGACGATGCTTTCGTAAGCATCTTTCTCTTCACATGGAAATAACATTTCTTACACAATCCATCAGCGCAAGAGTCTTCTGGGAGTGTATAACTTTATCGGCACTGGTTGAAAACAATAAGCTCCGTGACGGTTTATTACAAATCGGTCATGATGATCCCTATCTGACAGTTATAAGATTGTGCTGGTAATAAGCATGCCCCCTTATGAGATGTATCAATGGAGTTACAGTTTGTGTTTTGTCCCCCGTAAACATGAGCCGAGAGTGATTTAAAAGAATCACTGTAGTTTTGTGCGTTTCTTTCATAATCTGTGTTCAACTCTATTTTGTTTAGCTTATTAAACGCACAGGTACACATTTGGCTTACGCCCATGCGCTTATCAGTTCCCGTTAGTGTGGAGTTTGAGATGTTGATGTTTTTGCTAAACAGGGTTAAGCTTACATGCAAAACAATTTGTTCTCAGGCTGTTGCAAATGGCCTGCATTATGAAGGTTCAAACATGATCTCACAGGCGTCTGTTTGCTTTCCGGCTGTTCCCTGCACCCCTCCCAAGCCTCATTTCCTGGCAAGGGAAGACCTATTGTCAATGAGTTGGTTCGTGTACGCTGAATATTGGTGATTGAAACAAAGCCTCTGTGGTTATCTCCACCGTTGCTAGGTCAAAATGTTGACTAAATGGTGTTGAATTTTATTTTGCCATTGCACGTGGTCTGTAATTTCAGATTTGAGAGCAAAAACGTGGATTATATTAACATCTGAACTCCACTCGGTTGGAAACTAGCGCACGTATATTTGATTATAGCAGCAATGTAGTTTTAATTCGAAGACTTTCGTGACCAATGTTATCAATAGATTCCATTTTTTGGGTTAGGTCATGTCTCATCTCATCTCATTATCTGTAACCGCTTAATCCTATATAGGGTCACGGTGAGCCGGAGCCTATCCCGGAAACACAGGGCGTAAGGCAGGAATACACCCGACGACGGGACGCCAGTCCATCGCCGGGCATTGCAGGCCAATTTTAGTCTGCGAGCCAATCAACCTATCCAGGAGCATGCTTTTGGACTGTGGGAGGAAACCGGAGTGCCCGGCGAAAACCCACGCGGACACGGGGAGAGCATGCAAACTAAACACAGAAAGGCACCCGAGCCGAGAGATTCGAACCCGGGACCTTCTTGCTGTGAGGCGTCAGCGCTAACCACTGGGCCACCGCGCCGCCCTCAATCAACAATCTATTTAACAAATGTCACCATCTATCACACGTTCTGTACATCTTGTTATGTCGTGCCATAGCACAATATTATGCCAGCTGTGGGACAACATATGTGAAGAGGTATCAAGTAAAGTTCCCCCAACGAGATACCTTTGTCACCGTGGTTGACACAGATGCTTGACTGGCATAGATGATCGACTGATGCGTTGGAGCCTCCTCGTGCAGTGGGAATAGCGGGAGCTATTTGACCATAATTGATTGAATGGGCGCGGCGCGGACTGATTGAATCAGTGCGTTACACTGTCAAGATAATTGGCGGAGGCAGTTGTCGAGTTTAATTGTACATTTAATGAGCGTGAGTAATTGCAGTCCGTGACATTTGTCACTCACGGGAGAATAATGAGCTCTGAAAGTGAATTTCGCGAAGTCCGCTATGGGTACTTTTTGCCAGTTTACATATATAAGATTAGAACAGGTTTTACCGTATATAAGATTACAACAGGTTTTACCGTATCTGGCGATTATGCAGGTGTTAAGATTTTAACACCTAAGATTAGAACAGGTTTTACCGTATCTGGCGATTATGCAGGTGCATAATCGCCAGATACGGTGAAGTCCACCTACTTGTGTGTAAAAATCAATTGGTAAAAAGTAATCGGAAAGAAACGTGAACTTTTAAGCGTTAAATATAACCGTATACATTACAATACCATCATCGTCATCCATATCTATCCACTGCTAGATGAAGGCCTCCCTAAGCTTTGGCTTTATGGTACTGCGATGGAACAATCAACCTTGCATGTGCACATGAGCTGATTTCACTGATGATGAGCATTATTGTTTATATTGAAACACATTGTGCTAGACCAGTGGAAATCTATTTTAGGAAAGGAAACTGTAACGCCCACACCTCAACCTGACCTTGCACCACCCATTTATTTTAATTCACATCGTTGCCATCCCTCTACTTTTATTTAATTTAAGTTTAAAACTGATCGAGCAAATTCATGCGGCTAACTGGCTTGGTCATGCTGCATTGCAATGGGCTTTGAAACCACACAATCATTCCTCAGGCGTGAAACGTCTTGTGTATCAAATGAAAACGTTGATTCAAATGTGGAATATTAAAGATTTCACATACAGTACGTGCGAGAAGCCTCAGGCCAAATCACACGGAATGCACATGATCCCGTCAAATCTCCAAAGTTTGGGGCCTGGATAGGCAGCCAAAGGAGGGCTGTGGGGTATATGCTCTCAACAGCAAAAAAACATGCAGCAATGTCCATTGTTGGAATTACTTCAACGCTCCATTATTTATGCTTCCCGCTTTCACCAACCCGTACTGACCAGTGTGATGACATATGTTCATAGCCGACACTAAGGCATAAGCAGACGACGCAAATGTTTAGGGTCCTTAGCATCTAAAGAGGCCCCTATTCCCTTTTCAGATTATTTATTTCCACAAGAACGTGTCTGTGTAGCTGGTGTTTAGCCGCTGCTTAGTGCCCTAATGGGCTAGCTCTGATACTGTGTAAGGTCATAAACCCCACAAACCAGGTGTCATGGATAGGCAATCATACAGCAGTGAATTGACAAAGGAGCTGTGCATGTGCTGGCAAAATGGCTTCTAGTAGCAGACGCACTGGACAGTCCCTCGACAAATATTCGTGCCTAATTTTCCAAAAATCTTTGAAAGAGTGGGATTTCTCATCACCGCATGGGTGACAGACAAATCCTCTGTGATATTGGTGAGCATCAGACCATCGGCTGTCACCAACATGTGCCCCGACGTACGATTCGAGGGAGGAATCGAGGATATCAGCAACATCATCCTCAATGCCTCCACGTGGCTCCACTCGCTGGGCATGGCCTCATAGTGATTGGACACACCAAACGAAAGAAGAAGACCCCTACATTACCACACGTTACTTGGCGATCAACGTGCTGTACTGTATCAATGTTGCATGGAGGGTTACCACCGCGGAGACGCGAAAAAGCTCGGATATACTGTGGGGTAAATGGAATGACAGTGAAAGGAATGTATGTGTAATTGTAAAAAAAACCCCAGACTTTGACTTGGTCTCTGAAAACTTACAGATTTTCCGGAATAGGAGGGCGATCTTGCAAAAAAAAAGCAGAGGTGGCATCCCTATGTGTATGACGTGCCATGTTAGGGAGTTAATGTTGTCATTATTACTATCTATTCTGCACCCGAGGGAGTGTTTGGCCTATTCTTCCATTGTGGAGGAGAGTGGATGTACCCACACTATTGCCGAGTAACTGACTGCGGCGAACCCATTATAGTACAGGGTGGACATGGATGAAAAAGAGGATTCAAGATGCGAGCCTGAGTAATCATATTTCTTTAAAAATACCAAAATGAGATTATTAGCACGTTACTTTAAAAAAACCCACGTTATCATTAATCACACTGATTATTCAGTAAAACGTAGGTCCCCAAACGCTGTTAGTATAATATCCGTGCTCGACAAATATTATTTACAAAGCAAAGAATTAAATCAATCTTTTTAAAGAAATGCACTGCACGTGAAAGCCATTTTACCATGTAGGTATGCAACGATATTATAAACTCTTGCGTCAACTGAGCGTATAACGGCATCTTGCTTTCGGAAATTGTCAATAACTCACTGACCTATACCATGTGCAAAGTTGTTTCAAAATATTTCAACAGATGTGGGAAATATCGTCTATACTGCCTCAGAACTTTTAGGGCATTTTTTTTGTCAGCTGAAGTACATAAATCGTCAACTCATAACCTCACTTACTGTGCTTTTTTTTCTTCCCACCACTGCATTATGTTTTGGAACAACTGACTATCCACAACCTTTATCGCGTGAGAGGATTTGAACGAAACACTGGAAGATCTTTAAAGCTGTGTTGGGATCTTTGATTATTTTTGTCACTGGACAGACTTTAATATAGGCTGCTAATGCCACTACTGGCAAAGGTGCAGCCCTGCAAATAATTGCTCATGCCACTACCGGTGAAAGGACCTCCACTAAAGGCTCTCTTAAGGGTGTTTGACCCACTATGCAACACTCTACAGACGTGCTGGAAGATGGGTGAGTATACACGTGTTACCCCAACACATGTAACCTCTCCATGGGCCTATGGTGGTTTACCCAGTTCTACTGCGGGATGAATAGAGGTGGGGGGAGGGGATTTCATTATCTATTTATTTTAGGAATTAGATGTTTCAAAAAATCCAAACATTAAAAAAAACATTCTTTGTTCACAGCCTGTAAATAGTTGCACACATTGTATATTGTCTTGACTGTACATGCGGTGGCTCTCCATTGGTGCAAATAATCTCTTCTCTCGCTGAGTGAGGGTATGAATAGCTTTGAAATCAAATGAGTATGTGCGAGTTTGAAATTATAAACTGTATGTAATGGAATGTGGGTCACGGGGTGTAAATAATTGTAGATATTGTATATTGTTTTCATTGTATATTTTGTGGCTTGACAATTTGCTTCGGAGGAGCAAAAATATCGGACTTAGAATTAAATAAAAATCTTGACTGAGGCTGGAGTGGTTTATTTGGTTGCCTGACCTTATGGCAGAGCATTCTATTCCCAAACTGAAGGTTAGGAGTAGACTCGGCTCATCAATCCTCCACGGGTGATGGAATTATGATGGATGTAATGTGCATGGACAGCTGTTGTTTAATGTGTACACTAACCACTGTCACAGGAATGACGAATGCCCACCATTGTCTTACGGCCATAAACAGAGTTTGGTACAGTGTCATGTGTTACGTGGTTAATAGCGGAAGGCAGCTCTGCAGGCAGCCAAGGTAGGTGACGTTATCGCGGGTCCTGACTTATGAAGTTGCAGCATATGCTACAACTTTAATTCTAGGGCATGGGGAATCGAAGGGGAGTAATCCCGCTAACTCTTTCAACAGATAGAATCGATACTAGGAGCTGTGTGCTTTCGAGCAGAGGCAGCGACGTGTTGTTATATTGTGGAATAAGTCGTTGTGTTTGTCAGAAATCAAAGAGTATCTGTACGTTTTTGTTTATTTACAGTTTTACCAACCGCAACTGCAAGTATCACACAAGTCCAAGCTTATGTGCAAGAAATTGAAATGCATTCTTCTTTATTAAACAAAGTGGAGATAATGTGATGATGTAGGTTGATGATTGCTTCGATGATTGCTTCGAAAAGCTGCTCTCTACATTCCTTGCAATAATTGTGAAGAAGTGTACATCGGGCAAACAGGAAGAACACTAATAACAAGAAAGCAGGAGCACGAGGCAGCAGTGCATCTGCTGCATACGGAAAAATCAGCAACGGCAGCACACAGTGTAGACAAACACAACATCGATTTTAACAAGATGCAAGTAATAGCAGCCATCCGCCATGAAGGCCCAAGATTAATCTGTGCAGCAATAGAGATTCACAAGACAGAAAAGACTATGAACTGCAAACAAGAAATGAGAATTAAGCTCATACAAACCTGGAGGCCAGTTATTGAAGTCGGCAGTGTACAGCTATAGAGCTCTGGACTGCGGACATCAGGAGAGAATCACCAAGTGTTTGAAGGACTAGGCTTTCGTGAGATACAAACTAGTGGGTCAGTCAGAGGTGGAATTAGATTAAGTCAATGTGATGCCAATATGCGAGCAAGACAATGGGACCTTTTCAAATTGACCCCTGACCTTCTTCCATTGTTCCTGAAAGCAAGCAATGCTGTAGAAGAGATGTAACATATACATGGTACCTACATACAAATAGCAATCACACACACGACACACACACACAGCACCTGAGGATGCCTCTAATGTGTGAGTTGCAACGTTGTGATGGAGCAATCATCAAAGTGGAGTTGGACGACCTGTCATGCCTCTGCGTTTGTTCATGAGGAAGCATTGGTTCACTTTCTGTATGGCCTTGCGATGCACTGCCACGTTTAAAAACTAAAAAAAATCACCTTGGCGTCTGTGTAAGTTAATATTTTAATATGCTGGCAAAACATATTTCACCAGTCAAAATCAGTTTATAAATTTATTTTAACATCGTATCATAACTGTAGTACCTCTATTGGCTGCAGGGGTCATGGATTATTCACCACGAAGAGGTGTAGTGCACTGCACTACAAAGCCTGCAATCTGAGTTTGATTCCCAGCCTTGGCTAACATCAGTATTGAGTGATATCTGAACTGTTCGTGGGCGTTCTATAGATCGACTTGGCCTTAACCGTGTACTTGATGCTTACTAATCGTACTTGCCTCAGTCTGTAAACTACTACATGGGTAACACTTGGCATTTCTATATGCACTGACAAAAACACACTCAACAATTCGCTGCTTCTGTTAAGAAGGTAAAACATAATTTTCATCGATGAGCGTATTCATTTGTAATGCTATCGCTGTCACGCACTTTCACACCCAGCAAGTATGTAGCATAGAGGCCTGCATTGGTGCAGCTCGAGACAACGACTATGGGTTTTAGATCAGGATCCTCGGTAGGAGGGTTAACCTTCCAAGGTTTTTCCCAAGTGAGAGGAAATTGGTTAGGAGTCAGGATGCCCGAGTGGTGGTGGGGGGGGACGGTCAGGATCCTCTGCTTCATCTCCCGGCCGCCACCCCACTCGTTCTGGATGGTAATCAGAGAGCAGGGGATGGAGGCAGCGACCACACTATCTCACATTGTTAATGCATCATTTGGAACGTATATGTGATTGCATGCAAATAATATTAAGTACACTTTTATTTGTGTGCGAAGCATATGATTTTTACATTTTCTGTCGGTTAAAGTGGGCGGCATGGTGATATAGTGTTCTCCCGTGCCTGCATGGGTTTTCGCCAGTTACTCCAGTATTCGCCCACGTCCAAAGACACGCGGCTGCCTGGGTTAATTGGTCTGCTGAGTAAATTGCCCCAAATAAAAGTGCCCAGGGATGTACTGACTACATCCTGAGTATCCCCACCTCTTGCGCCCTCTGTCGGCAGAGATAAGCCCTGCCCTCCCCCCCGCCGCACGATCCTGTACATGATTAAGTGGGTATTGAAAATGAATGAAAATATTTACTTTCAGGGCGGCGCGGTGGCCCAGTGGTTAGCGCTGTCGCCTCACAGCAAGA